>JAJJMA010222695.1:0-10619 GCA_023529015.1 Papaver nudicaule
ATACCAACGCTAGTGGGTTTGACCGGACAATGCCCTAACACTAGGAATTGCTCCACTTCCCTTCGTGAAGACTAGCGCTACCTTGCCTCTAACAGGACGCCTAGTTGTACTCAATTGTTTTTCGACTAGAATACGATATGTGATCTCCTTTAGACTTAAATTCAAGGTTAATGGAAATCGAGATGCTGATTAGAGCTTATTGATCTAGCCTAAACAACTTTACCTCGTAACGCTTGACGAACTTAGTATTAAGCCTAGTTCGTGAATTGCGTTATGGAACTTCTAGGGCTTATAACACCGAGTGCAGCCTTACGAAGTTTCTATCAAATACTTGGTCTTTGTATGATTGAATTGATCAAAAAATCAATCGACCTAAGATACATGATCTGGGAATTTTACTTCCGACCTGTGCTTCACGATCCTCAAGTGAAGTCTTTCAAATAGTCGTAGTCCAAGAAAAATGACTTCGAGATGATGACCAACATTTTTGCAAGGATACACAGATGTGTAGAGGATTGAAGTTGTATCTTGCAGAAGGTCTTCTATTTATAGTGATCAACAAGGAAGGGTTTGCTTTAAACTTAAGCAACCTTGAGTGAGGCTCAAGCAAGTTTCCGAACTTAGAAAATTTCACAGGCTTGCATTGAGATCCAACTCATTCTTCTTTTAACCCGTTCGTCGAAACCTAAAGGTTGTGAGAAGACTCTCCTTGATCTAGTCGAAGGATGTCAATGGTTCAAACAAGTTTGGCCATGATTAGAGTCCATGAGCTAATACATGAACGTATAGAAAATTGTGGAAGAGCTCCATGGGCCAGATTGTGTGTGAGTTTGAGAGTCCAAACACAATCGACCAAAATTTCAAGGATGGAATTTTTCCATGGCTTATATGAACGCGTTCACAGAGCAACATTAGAGTTCAAGAGTTTTTCTGAACTCATATGAACGCGTTCGTACAAAAACGCTCGTTCTCATAAATAACCTATCACCAACATATGAACGCGTAGACAGTTGAGGTTTATTCCTAAAGAAAACTCTACTCACATTCTACTTAGGCATTTGATCACAAGTGATATTAAATGCTAAGAAAACTAATCCTCATAATCCTTCAGATCATCATAAACAACATCATAGACTAATTTAAATGATAGAATGGTAAATACGAAACTGAAAGGTAAACCTTTCTAACCTTTAATGAGGATGATAGATTTTTTCAAGTGTATAAGCTCCGGTCTTCATCTTCAGTGGTCTTCGTCTCGAATCCCTAATCCTATCCTAGTCCGAGTTGTATTGTAGACTTATCAATGATTGAGTTTTTGTCATCTAAACTTGACAACTGACTTGAGATAACAACATCAGTGGGTTCAACCGAGCAATGCTCTAACATAGGCGTCTTAATGACAAGGGACGACAAGATAGATAATTAAAATCCTCATCGCACAACCCTAAAACACACCACATATCCCCACAACACCAATTACCCTTACAAATTGTCAGCGGCGGAGCCAGGATTAAAATGTTGGAGGGGCCCTTTAAAACTCAACTTAGAGCTAAAAATATTAACGGAGAACGCATAATCAAATTGCTTAGAAAACCTAATGAAACAAATGGTAAAGTCAAAAATAAGAGGATTAAATTGTGAATGCCTAAATGTTTTGGCAATCTTTGTCCCTTCAATGTACACAGATAAAAAGTTATCTAGAAATTCGTCCTTCATTTTGTTGGGATGAGGAGTTTTGGAGATACAAAAAATAACATAAAAATGATTTTCATGAATTAAATTAAAACCCAATATTCAACAATATTCAAACCTAATTCATACAAAAGTTATTACAAAACCACATAATGTTGAATGACCGGATGTCATTTAAGTTTTTCAATTCAATTAAAAAGAAGTACGATCAAGGTTCATCTAAGTTTACCCTAACAGAATCGTAACCTGAAGATTCATCAGACTCTTGTGTAGATTCATCATCATCGGTAGTGTCATATTCATCTTCTGTTCATCTTATGATTGATCAGCCATATAGTCAAACCACCTGGTTCAGGATATAGTGGGAGCATTAGTAGGAACAACATCTTGGTAATAATGAAAGTCAGGACCAAATTAGCTACCCATGGCATACGTTGCTCGTCATCTGACGTCCCATCAGATAAGGCATCCTCGGATTGTGGTCCTTGATATTGTGGCTGATGTTGTACATACTCTAAATCCGACCCCTCAATGCTCGACTCAGCCAAATTGGCATCTCATAATCCCCCTTTACCTGGACAGCTAGCGATGTGTTTATAGAGCGATTTTATCCTGAAACAAATACATTCCACTTCTCTTTCGGTGAGATGACTATTACCTTAGTTGATGTTATTAACATTCTTGGTCTGAAGATGGTTGGGTCAGCAGTACATGGAAAATCTCCAAGAGAGCTTGACTCCGATGAAGCATCTAAGCTGGTTGCTAAGTATCTGCACACTACCGAGGATAAGGTCAAAGAAGAATTGAAGAGTAACAAGAAAACAACACTTACTCTGAGTTGGTTGAAGAGCAATTGGAAGCACGTAAACGATGAATCCTCTGACAAAGATAAAGAAGCTGCTTTGAGAGCATACATGCTTCACTTCATTGGGTCTGTGTTATGTCCAGATAAGAGTAGAAATGCAATTGGGGCCTACTGGATTCAGTGCATGGAATATATTACTCATCTTGATAGCTGCAGGAGGATGATTCTGGTGTCCTACTTTGACAACCAAATTCCATTTTGAAGTGGATACACATGTAGATCGCATCCGAAAGGGACATCCGTCTTTTTTTGAGCCAGTTTCTTTTCTACGTTTTAAAGGACTCACTATATGTTTTCCTTTTCTGTATTTTCCACCTTTCTCGCATCCAAATACAACGACCGAACCCCTAGAACCTTGATTCTCAGTCTTGTTCACCGTCCTTGCAATCACAACAACTACATTGTTTTCATTTCCCAATCTCGTGACACCAATTGATGACGCTTTCTCTTGAATAAAATGTCTACACATGAAGAAAAAACATATATTAACCCAACCATTATACAAAACGGGAAAATGATTAATCTTAACATATTATTCGCAAAACATGAGATACACAACCTTATATGTGGTAAAGAATTTGGTAGAATCACAGCCAACAACATCGATTGGTTGTGGTTGCTCCGCATATGTTCACCTACGACAGCTAGAACGAGCCCGCCCTCTTTGTTTTAATCATGAATGACTTGTTCAACTGATTGTGTTTTGGGATGACCAATGAATTGGCTGTAAAGATCCTGCAACAAGGAAAAAACTCTTTAGCTATAATAGTCGTTGAAATATGAACGACTTAGTTGGACTGTAGTCGTCCAGGATACAACTACCATGATTCGTTAGGGTCGTTCATTACAAAACTACCGTTATCAACCATAGTCGTCCAGTTTCTGATGACTTACATGTGTTATGGTCGTTCAGATACTTAAGACTAGTTCGTCGAAAATTTAAGGGAGAAAAAAATAATCAATTGTAATCACCTACTTACCTCTAAACCATCTTCAATAAACTTTGTGTCAATAGATTTGACAACAATGGAATCTTCTTGGATGTGCAAATCCTCTAAGGTTTGGGAATTTTGCATTAGGTTTTCAATTTATATATTGAAATCTTCCATAATAATCTCTCACGAATTAACTGCCGGTTAATTTGTTATTGTCAATGAATTTAATGAAAAAACCTACAAGAATAGTAAAAAATTGGTGTACTATAATTAAACATAATCTAACCTAGGGTTTTCAACCTTAATGGATTTTTGATGGATTTTTAATGAAAGTAAAAGAGTAATCATAGAAGAAGACAAATACTAGTCTAAGTCAAACCCTATTTAGTTTTGTAAGTGGTAAATAGGAGAAAGTACAATTGAATAATGATTATTTTTTATTAATTGTAAGGTGGGGTGGGAAGAGTGAGAGTGTGGATGGTAAGAGCAAGCACTATGGTGCCCTTTTTTGCATGAATAGTAGGTCAAAAGACCTTAAATGTATGTAAAAGCTTTGAGACAACATAAAAGTTGGTTTACATGTGCTACAAGTTTTATGTCGTTTTTACTGGGCGTACATTCAGTGTCCGCACCCTGCGGCCTTTCAGTGTACGCCCAATTTTTGGCGCTCACTGAGTGGCCGCCTCTCGATTTTTATTTTTGCTTGGCTTTTCTTTAACTCACACCCCCTTTACACCCCATCTAAACCACTCATTCTCAACGGTAAAATCTACTTAACGGTTTGTCTCAATGCTTGCTACACTTCATCGTCAAAACATTCACGCTCCACATGAGGACTTGGTGAGTTATTCAAGCAAATTATTCTTAGTTGAAGTGAACATATAGGTTGTTATTTAATAACTTCCTATATTTATTTTGGATTTTGTAGACTCGAGATGGCCGACATCAATTTCAAAGGCAATCTGGCGCACCTTTTAAGTTTGATGAGGCGTATGAACTACTCGGCATAACTACTCTTCAATGTCAGAATTACAATTACTACCTTGGCTACAATTACAATTACAATTAATGCAGATGTCACTGTGGTACAGTGGTAAAGTCGTTGGGTGATGACACCGGCGATCTGAGTTCGAAACTCGTCTGCATCGGGGTGGGCGGGATTTTTCTTTATTTCTTTGCCTAGCTACCTAGGTTTGTAGGTAGTGGGCTTCGGTCCAACTTTAATATAACCTTTCAAATTCAAATTAAAAAAAAAAAACTTGAAAATCAAATTTTGGGTGAAAATGGTTGGGGGAGAGTGAAAACCGAAACTATTAAGGTGTCTCTTATTATAGGGTGTTTGGGGTCAAGGTCAAACCTTAACTGGAGGCGGACACTAAGTGGCCGCCCCCGAAAATTGGGCGGCCATTCAATGGCCGCCTATCAACCATAGTACTTGCGATTTGGCTTGTTTTTTTCTTGACCTAAGATTTGAGTAAAAAACACAAAAAATTGGCACCATAGTGCTTGCTCTAAGAGCACCAATTTTTTGTCTCTTAAAAAATCGAGGGGCGGACACTCAGTGAGCGCCAAATACTGGGCGTACACTTAGTGGCCGCAGGCGTACACCGAAAGACCGCAGGGTGCGTACACTGAGTGTACGCCCCTTAAAAACGACTTAAAACTTGTCACACATCTGAGATAAGTTTTAAGTTGTGACACAACTATTACACAAAACTTAGGTCTTTTTACCTACTATTCACCAAAAAGGTGCACCATAGTGCTTGCTCCAAATAGGTGAGACCAAAATCAATTTTAACCACAAAATCATCCTTAACACGAAAAAATTTTGATCTCGCACTGCGAGATCAAAATTGATCTAGCAGCAAATTTCACCCTTGGATTGGGAATCCAAGGGTTATAAACCCGTGGAAGAAAAGGTGTTTAAATGATTTTTTTCTATAACACATCCGTGATGAATCCAAGGGTTATAAACCCCCTCCCTCCCAATCCAAGGGCTGTGGGGCTGCTAGATCACTTTTGATCTCGCACTGCGAGATCAAAATCGCGTTCTCCCTAACATTAGGTCTTTTTACCACAAAATCAATTTTAACCACAAAATCATCCTTAACATTGCATTGGATACCCGGTACTGTTACCTAGTGTGAGTTTTAGTTACCCCCGTTACCCATGGGTTAACACATAAACCATTTTTTACTTTTTACACATTGTATACGTGTCGACTTCACAAGTATCTAAACCTGACATTTCTTGGCGCGTGTTTTCTCAGAGTTTCCCTTAAATCACATCATCAGTAAATGAAAAAGAAAATAATCTTCTCTCTCTTTACTCTTCTAAAACTTTTCCTTCTCTTCCATCACCGTAACAGAGAGAGTGAGAAATCGAGTGATTTTTTTTTCCCGTCGATCATGACGATAGAGTTAGAGGTTTTTCTAATTAGCTTATTGTCTATCTATCGGTAGTGGTTTTGTTAGGTTTTGTTGTGAGTGGAGAAAAAAAGGTGGAAAGTTTATGTTTAAATGGAGAAAGGAAGGGTTTCGGTAAGTTTTCTACATTTTTTTTTCTTGTTTTGATGGTATGGAAGATGATTTTGGTTCTTACACTGAAAAGTTGTATTTATATCTTTTTTTTTTGGTTAGGGTTTTTACATACAACTTGGGGTTTGGGATTTCTTTTGTTGAGATCACAGGTAGATTCACTACTGTAGGAGCAGCTGGTCATTTAGGGAAATTTTATTTATGGATATCTGATTATTATTTATTTTTCTAATATAACAGTTGAATGAGATTGTGGGTTACTTTAAAGAACCAAGAACCTCTTCTGGATCCAGTGTTGATGAACATGGGAAGTATCTGGAGGGATTATTTGGTAAGGTAACTGTCTATTCTTGTTTTTCATGAACACATATCTTTATTAGGCTCGCAATGTTATGCTAATACATGCCTTCTTGTTTGACAGAGTAGTCCTTATCTTGTAACCCACTTTTGGGGATGACAAAGGTCTATACTTCTATTAGGAGAGCCTCAAAAGCAGTGGAGGCTTACAATCGAGCAATAACTATTCTAGAGACCAGCTGAAAGTGAAGATGTTGTTATCCCCTTGCTGGGTCTTGCCTTGGGAATCTTTTAATCAAGGAAGGGAAGGCTGCAGATGCTCAACATTCTTTTGACAGGTTCATATCTTCCTGTAGATTTTTAGTGTATTAGTTTGTCTTTCCTGGTTAGCATAGTTTCCAATTCTCTCTCTCTCACTGCTCATAGAATCCTGAGGATATATACGCATCGATATGGAGAAAGTCATGGAAGAGTTGGATTTGCCTAGCCCATGCATTCTGCTCAAAAGGTGCTGTATCAGTTTTTTTTGTTTTCTTTTTAAATGCATGCAAAAGATGTCTTACCTCACTTTATTTCTTGTAACGATTATAGAGAAATGTACTGGAGCAATTCTTTCTCGTCCATACACGACAAACACTTTTACACGCAAATGTTGTTCTTATCATCCTACGAAGAAACATTTGTATGTCTTTAGTAGTTGCCATTGTGAAAAATCCAAATGACTTTATATTTTTGGGTTTCAGGAGACAGTGATGAAGCAATTTGATTGTATAGGAACGGCATCAAAGTTATTAATGACTCAAAAGACCTGGCTTTAGACAATGGGCGTGTGGAGAAAATGAGAATAGACTTGGCGGAATTACTTCACGTTGCAGGAAGGTGGGGACCACATTCCTCCTAGACACGACCTTTTCCTATTTGTGATATGACTTAGAAATGTATGACATCACAATATATTGTTCGGTGCTTTTATTATTCTGTACAGGGAGGATGAAGGGCGGACAGCTGCTAGGGGATTGCTTGCTGATAACTGAAAAGTACAAAGGAAATGAACATCCAAATTTAGTGACCCACCTTATAAACCTCGCCAGTTCCTATTCTCGTTCGAAAAATTATGCAGAGGCTGAGCGCCTATTGAGATCAAGTTTGCAGATCATGAGAAAGGCTGTTGAGCTGATCGATCAGTCTATATCTGTCTCAATGTTGCACCTTGTTGTTACACTTTACCACTTGAGTTGGGACGATGAGGCTGATCATCTTGCATTGGAGGTTGTGAGGATCCGTGGGGAAGCGTTTGGAAAAGATTCTCTCTTTGTGGGTAAGTGGACCTTTTGCCTATTGCTTCTGAGAAGGTCCTATACTTCTGTTCACTGGAGTTTTTATTCTTAAATTTGCTTAACATTGATAGTAATTACTCAAGAGTAGCTGAATCTCAAAGAGTGCTTTAACAAAAAAGAGGGATAATTGTAGGACCCAGAAAGAAGAAGTGTCTGACAGTATTTGGAGTTGTCACCCGGTGATTGCACCAACCAAAGTGAATGACCAGTATGCTACAAATGGGCTGTTGAAGATCAACAACAAAGTAAACTTTTCCATTGCTTGATGTTTTTTTTCTTCTTGTATTTAATCTTTTCTTCTTAGTATGTTGTGTGAATTTGCTCTTTCTCATGTATCTTGGTTTTATTTGTCATAGCTTGGTGGTATGAATTGATTTTTGTCTGATGAACGCTCTCCAACTAGCATTGTCGTCGAGGCTCCCACCATTATCCTTGGTATGTCTTCGAATTTTGTTTTCAGTTCTACTTCTTTTGCTGTCCTTATTGGTTGCTGGTTCTATATTTGTTTAGAAATGTTTTTATTACTAATTTACCGCCTCACTGGTTTAGTAGGGAACAAGTCGTACTTTAAAAGAATAAGCAATGGTCAAAAGCGCTTGATGGTTCAGACTATCTTCCTGGGACGGTTTATATCCTGTTTTTATTTATTTGTTTAACTAGTCAACTCTTTTCGACATTGTTTGGACTTATTCTTGTTCAATTTCAAGCTTAGAAATCATGCTTCTGTATTGTTTATATGATACTTATATCCCATTATCCTTGTTACTTGCAGTTTCAACATGGGTAAGGAGAAGGTTCACATCAACATTGTTGTTATTGAACATGTCGTCTCTGGAAAATCAACCACCACTGGTCAATGGATCTACAAGCTAGGAGGTATTGACAAGCGTGTGAATGAAAGATTCGAGAAATAGGTTGCTGAAATGAACTAGAGGTCATTCAAGTACGCATGGGTTCTTGACAAGCTTAAGGCTGAACGTGAGCGTGGTATTACCATCGATATTGCCTTGTGGAAGTTTGAGACCACCAAGTCTACTGCACAGTCATTGACGCCCCAGGACATCGTGATTTCATCAAGAAGAAGATTACTGGTACCTCTCAGGCTGATTGTGCCGTCCTTATCATTGACTCCATCACTGGAGGTTTTGAGGGTGGTATCTCCAAGGATGGACAGACTCGTGAGCACGCTCTTTTTGCTTTCACCCTTGGTGTCAAGCAGATGATCTGTTGTTGTAACAAGGTATAGCTAGTTTCAATACTGTGTTTTTATTTAAGCTAGTTTCCAAATGTATGTGTTTTTCTGTGACTGATAGTTTTTTTCCCCTTATTAATGTAGATGGATGTCACCACCCCCAAGTACTTCAAGGCTAGGTACGATGAAATTGTCAAGGAGGTCCCATCTTACTTGAAGAAGGTTGGGTACAACCCAGACAAAATTGCCTTTGTTCTCATCTCTGGATTCAAGGGAGACAACATGATTGAGAGGTCCACCAACCTCGACTGGTACAAGGGTTTTAGCTCCACTTAGAAGGCCATGGATTGAGTAAGTAAAATTACTCTTACCTGTCCTTTACTTTCACAATCATTGATATTTACTTCTGATTTTTAACCAACAAAGTACAAAAACAGGAGATCTAGCACCACAAGTAGGAGAAGCTTCAGGGAGTGTACAGTACCCTTGGTTCTTGCAGCCCAATATTAGTGCACGAGGTCCCTCATTTGCTTCAAATGCATCAGCTCCTCCAGGTACAACATCAACTTCAGTTGCACCACCAAAATCTCCAGTACAGTACCCTTGGTATATTGTGCTTTATTTATAGTTTTTTTTTCTTTCTTTTTTAGGCTTTGCTAATTTGGCTTCATATGCTATTTTGTTGCATCAGTTGAAGGGGGGAAACGATGGAGATTTCTCTCCACGTAATGGGAGATAGAATTTTAATAACAACGTGCTGAATGGTAAATCTCTCCACGTAATGGGAAATGGAGTTTTATTAACAAGGTGCTGATTGGTTTCCACACAGCTATCTGGGGAAGTTCTTGCATGTTATTTATCTTGACAAGTTATTCTTTGTTTACAGAGACTAGTGGAACCTACCATGATTGGCCGTTGGGATGTTGTCAGTTTCTCTGCTAAATGTCTAGTCGGGCAGTCTTATTCAGTACTTAACCACATGTGGTCAGCAAAAAAGAACTCTAAGCATTTAATTTCCTTCATGTCACAACTTTTATTTAGGTGCTTTTGTTTTGTGCTAATTTGCTACTTCCTTCCTGTTGGTCACAGATGAGCCATTTGATGCCTTCGATAAGAATCATCAGCTAATATTCATGTGGATCTTATGTTCGCTCACATGAAAGCAAAACTTCCTTGAGATCTTGGTCTGCGATATCTGTTGGTAAGCCTATTTTTGATCCCTTTACTCCACAGAGTTCATATCCTGAAAAAAAAATCCACTAAAATGGCTTTTCAAATTTTGATGAATATGGTATTATGAATTCATAAAATTTTGTTTTGACTGGTTTTTCTAGATGGAGATATCAAGCCCGTCTCCCGCAACAAGAATGTCTTTTATACACGATAAAGGTCTCCAAGGAATACTTTTAAGAGGAGGAACTGCGAGTAAAGAGCAGTTTCAACATCGATAATGGGGCTAGCAGTAAAGTGATTCCCAATTCCCCAAAGAACGGGAAGAACGCACCCACAGTTTAGTTTCAACAACTCATGGAGGTCTGTATCTGTATTGCATCATCAAGTATCAGTTGCTGTTCTTATTGATTTTCATGGTTGTCCACAGTCACAGAGTGTTCTAAATTAAGTACCCTGATTTTGTAGGAAGTTGGGCATGCTCATCTTCAGTTGCTGGTCACGAGTCTTTCTTTCCTTATTCGGTGAAGCTTAGTATCAAATCGTCCAGGGTACCAGAACTATTTATTGAGATTTCTGAAACCGCCAATATTG
>JAJJMA010222702.1:0-26895 GCA_023529015.1 Papaver nudicaule
TCGGCGAGTCATGACAAATAGTGTCAGTCCAGCTTTGTTTGTATTAGCTGTATACCACCATGTAAAAGGCCTATAAATAGTGAAATAACCTACGGAGAAAGGGGTTGGACACATTTTGGGATTGGTCTGGAGAGAGGTAAAGGATCATACTTGCTCTCTACAGCCCAAGACTAAAGTTAGGGTTCTTATTTGAGGAGCAAAACATAGAAGATTAGCAAGGTAATGGAGTGTTGTAATCATACTTATATTAGTGGAATCCTTGGATGTAGTCCTTACTTTATGGGCGAACCAAGTAAATCATCTTGTCAAGTATCTCTAACTCTTATCTCCTTTATGTTTCTTATGGTTGTTATGTTGATATATGCTTTGGGAATGATTGTGTGTATGTTGGTGTATCATATTTGGGTGTACTGTGTAAGATCTAACCCTTGGGATTTTACACAGTTACATTTTGGCGCTAGAAAAGGTTTTGAACTTGTTTTTCTCCTGATTTTTAGTATGATATGTTGATGTTTTCATATGTTCTTTGTTTCCATATATGGTATGATTCACATGTGCTAGAACTCGCCGGTAGTATTCCAGTCACTTTTACCTGCTATTTAAGGGTGTTATGCTCACTTTTACTTGAGTATGATGTGAGATGCTATCATATGTTCTTTGTTTCTATATATGGTATGATACATGAGTTTTAGAGCTCGTCGTTATGTTCAGTAAATTCATCATGCTATTTTGAGATGTTATGCTCGCCTATGTAGAATTTCTAAATGCTTTTGCTTCTGTTTTGCTATATATGGTATGCTATGCAGCGTGCTATGAGGATTTTCCTGTAGAGTATTGCTAAAATTAGAAAGTATAGAGTATTTTTAGTATGCTATGGCGATGGATCTGGATTCTCAGTGGACATTTTTTACCATTTATAGAAATCTTGCTGTGATCAGTACTATTATGGTTATAGACAAGGGTTGGCCGACCGGCTTTGCAAGTTTATCACATATTTCACCTTTTTCACATAAGCAGTGAAGAAAATTTGTTATAAGAATAGAAAAATGTTATTTTTGGGTATGAATTCCTCTCGGAAAATGCGAATATAGATATATATTTCCGGCAAAGCATCTTTTCCGACGAGTAATAGAAAACTGTAGACTTATGAAGGAAATTGTGTTCTAAAACCATTTCAAAAAATTTCTAAAACATTTGCCGTACTGTCATTTTGATTTGAAAATTATAGTATTATAGGATGTTTTTACAATGCTTGTCATGATTAGGTCATCATCTGCACATCACATGATTTAAAGCTGTTCCTTTTGTCTTTCATTCATCAACATTCTGAAAAGCAACCCAACTAACTTATTTGGCCTTTACCCACAGTACTAACAGAGCAACACTGTCAGGAAGTGTGTTTGTCTTCTTTTACAGAATCTCGGCGAATGGGTCCTAGAGGAAGAAGTGATAAAGCCCCGGCGGGTAGGCCTCCTCGACACCCTATCCTTCCTACACCAGCGACACTCCCCAGTGGTCACAACACTAGAAGCAGAGCAATGGAACCAGCTGGTCCAGTGGATCCTAATGTGGCAAGCTCATCTCGCCGATCGCCTATCCAGCAAGTGACTCGCCAAGAAGAAGTTTAAATTGAGGATATTACTCGTTTTGAGAATACAGAAAGGTCACCTGAGCCTAATCCAATGCTAAGGAGAATCAGCAGTCATGTAGAAGCAAATGCTTGCGGCGAGCAGATTGGGGGTGGAAGATTCACCATAGGCGAAACGTCGAATGCAGGGGGAGCAACTCAAAACGCGATTGCAGCAGGCGCTGCGACAGCTAATGATCAGCAGCAGTTGGTACAAGATATCGGCGAGGCCCGGCATGTAGCAGAGGAAGTCCCAGCGGTGGTGGCAGAAACTCCACAGGCTGCTAGTAGGAATGGTGCGGCAATAGCACCTGGTGCTACTGTAACTCGCCCAGTGGTGATAGCAGATAGTACTGGATCCACAAATACTACAGAGGCTCTGTTAAGGCAAATTCTTGAGGCTAATAACAGGCAGGCGGATCAAGTGCAGAGGCAAATGCAATTGCAGATGGAGACGGTACTTCAGAGCCATAGAGAATTGATGGCGGCGCAAAATAAAGGTCATGCATCCCACTCGCACTCAACTCGCCATGCACATTCATCTCGCCATGGGTCCCATACACATTCGTCTCGCCATGAGTCTCACTCTCATACCACGCGCCGAGTGGAAAAGAGTGGAACCAGCTCGACTGAAATCTCAGATTCATCGGCGAAATATGACGAAAGGGGCGGGAGGGTAAATTTACCCGGGAAGGATAAAGATCGTAGCAGCTCTAAGCGACGACATAAAGTAGATAAAGATATGAAGAAGGATCTGCGCCAACTAAAAGATAAAGTATAAGCTTTAAGTGGATCTTCAAGGGAGTCGAGATATAGGGTTGCACTTTTAGAGGCACAGAAAACACCTTTTCACGATTGTATTACATATGGGCACGTGTCACCCAAATACTCTGCCCCTAAATTCACCTCCATCTATGATGGAACTGGAGATCCTACACAGCACTCAAGAGCTTATAAGCGAGATATGGCGGCCTGGGTAGGATCAGATCCGATAATGTGTATGGCATTCCCTGCTACGCTGAAAGACGAAGCCCTAGCCTGGTTTGATGGGTTAGAAGAAGGAAAAATCAAATCCTTTGAGAAGTTAGAATGCAAATTCTTGCATGCTTTTATTCAGAATAATAGAGGCCGGCCTGGCGTGGAAAGATTGTTCAACATTAAGAGAAGGCCCTCGGAGACTTATAAAAATTTTATTCAAAGATGGAGGAAAGCGAGCGGCGAAGTAGGATCAGAAGTAACAGAAAAAGAGAAAATAAGATCATTTCTTAGCGCCATGGAGACGACGGACCAATTGTACCAGAAGTTATTTTGGAACATGCCACAGGATTTGCAGACCTTGAGGGCGATGCAGGATGAATGGTTAAGTTTTGAAGAAATTCGAGAAGAGGAGTTACGACTGAAGAAGGAAAGAGCAAAACAAATTCACTCGATCAATAGTCTATCGCCGGAAGAGCAAGAAGAAATCAAGAAAGAATGGTTGAAGGCAGAACAACGGAAGTTGGCACAGAATCCCTCTTCGGCGATAGTTGTATCCGAGGCAGGAAAGCAACAAGTTACCGCCGAGCAGCATTGGAATTCTCAGAAGCGAGAAAATTATGATGGGCGTGACAAGCAAGATAACAGGGGAGGAAACTATGGACGAGGAGGAAGAGATAATCGGCGAAATGGGAATGGAGACAGAAGATATAATGGGGATAACAGAAAATTCGGCAGAGGCAACCAGCAAACTTTCCAAGATGCTACTTTGCCTAAGTTGCGTGTTTCTTATACAGATGCATTTGGTCAGATTGAAAGTTCAAACTGTAGGGATGATATCCGCTATCCTTATAACAGAGGAAACCCAAGGGCCCCGCCAACCAATACCAATTCATTCTGTCAATTCCATCAGTTTCATGGCCATACAACTGAGAATTGTACCGGCGTACAGCAAGAAGTCCATCGATTCATCCGTATGGGGAAATTTCAGGAATTCCTAGAATTGCCGCCGCCACCTCCTATCATGGTCCAGCCAATTCAAGCCATTCCAGTTCACACTCCAAATGTGTATGAGGTTAAGGTTGAGCGAGATTTGCTGGAGTTAGATTGCTTTTCCATTGTGCATTCAAAGATTACTAGAGATGAATTTCATGATAACGTCTTGTCTCGAGTCTATAAGCGAGATAGAATGGGAAATGAGATCTGTAGTGTCGCCGCTAAGCAGGAACCATTGCAAGAATGGATGAAAGCATGTGTTGGGTTCTCTGCCGAAGAAATTCCACCAGAAGGAAGAAATCATAACAATCCCTTGGTTCTTACCATTCAGGTGGAACAGTTTAGACTGCCAAAAGTGCTTATCGACCCGGGAAGCTCCGTGGATATCCTCTTTAATAACGTTTTTGAGGCAATGAGGGCGAAAGATGATAAAATACCCTCGCCCTCAGTCTCCTCCTACAACATTTATGGGTTTAATGGCATCGCTTCTAAGCCTAAAGGCGAGATTGAATTAAAAGTGAAAATTTGCGACGATTACTTCTTGAAAACTACACTCTGTATTGTGGATGTTGACTCGCCATATGCAGCAATTCTGGGAAGACCATGGCTCCACAGCTTGAAAGAGGTCCCTTCTACTTACCATCAGCGCTTAAGATTCCCCACACCATTTGGAGTCGCCGAGTATGTAGGAGATTTAGCAGTGGCAAAGGCGTGTAATTCGGCGGATGTGCGAATGCGAGAAAACCGAAAGGCAAAGATTATAGAGAAAAAGAAGCTTGGCAAGGAAGCGGTTAAGGAGCAGGAGATTTTAGACTTCATCGCCAACCCAACCACATATGTGCATTCAGTAAATTCAGTTGAAGATTCGGCGAAGCCCGGAGATAAGACCTTATAGCAATTAAAGGAACCATCGCCGATGGGAGAACCAGAGCTATATTTCACGGCGGTGGAACCTACTAAGGATGTTAATATCGGCGATGAACAGGATCCAAAGATGGTAAAAATCGGTACTCTATTAAATGAAGACGAATCGGCGAAGTTGCAAGCACTACTCAAGGAGTATGTTGATGTCTTTGCTTGGGGTATGAACGAGATGCCAGGGATTGACCCGGCGATAGCATGTCATAAACTAGATATCGATCCAAAGGTCAGACCATTCAAGCAAAGGATAAGGAAATTGGCCCCAGCTTATAAAGAAGCAGTAGAGGCAGAAATTGACAAAATGAAGGCATCTGGTATAATAAGGCCAGTGCAGTACCCGCAATGGATAGCTAACATGGTTGTGGTACCAAAGAAGAACAAGGGAGTAAGGATCTGCATCGACTTCAGCGACCTTAACAGAGCTTGTCCCAAGAATAGTTTTCCACTGCCGAGTATTGACCAGACTGTAGACGCTACATCAGGCCACGAGTTGCTGTCATTTATGGATGGTTACTCAGGATATAACCAAATACCTCTGGCGGAGGAAGATCAGAAGCATACAGCTTTCTTTTCCACTAAGGGGTTATTTTGTTATACTCGAATGCCATTCGGGTTGAAGAATGATGGCGCTACTTATCAAGAGATGGCACAGAAAATGTTTGAGAAATGGATAGGGAAGACGATGGAAGTATATGTCGACGACATGCTTGTCAAGAGCAAAAAGAAGCAAACTCATGTGGAAGACCTCAGAGAGATATTTAACCATATGAGTGTTACTAAGTTAAAAATCAATCCAGCAAAATGTGTTTTCGGTGTAACTTCAGGAAAGTTCTTGGGATATGTCGTCACCAAGAAGGGAGTGGAAGCTGATCAAGCCAAGGTTAAATCAATTATAGAGATGCCCTCGCCGGTCACAGTAAAAGATGTTATGCGACTCAACAGGACTTTGGCGTCTCTTAACAGATTCATCTCGAGGTTCTCTGACAAGTGCAAACTATTTTTCCAGACACTAAAGAAAGGAGTAAAGTTTAACTGGACTGAAGCACACGAAGCTGCATTTCAGGGCATTAAAAAGTATCTCGCTACTCTCCCAGCAATTCATCCACCTGAGCATGGCGAGGAACTCAGAGTATATCTCGCCGCGACACCTTTTGCCATAAGTGCAGTGCTTGTAAGAACCAAAGGTGGAGAAACACCTATATACTATATCAGTAGAACGTTACAAGGAGCAGAGAAGAATTATACCAAAATAGAGCAGCTGATTCTGGCTTTGGTTTTCGCATCTCAGCGATTACGTCCATATTTTCACGCCCACCCCATTGTGGTCCTCACCAAAACTCCAATAGAATCTATCTTGCACAGCTCTCAGCGGGTGGGACGCATCGCCAAGTGGAATCAACAAATTGAGCAGTTCGGCGTTCAGTATGAAATACGTACAGCTCAGCGGTCTCAAGTCATTGCAGATTTCCTCGCCGACTTTCCAATTGACGAAGAAGAAGAGATAGAAG
This sequence comes from Papaver nudicaule, assembly GCA_023529015.1. Taxonomy (NCBI): domain Eukaryota; kingdom Viridiplantae; phylum Streptophyta; class Magnoliopsida; order Ranunculales; family Papaveraceae; genus Papaver; species Papaver nudicaule. Next base: position 6,028 of record JAJJMA010222702.1, read on the forward strand.
AAATCCCATCCTCTTTGGATGAGCGAGAACATGAAGTACCAGATCTACTGAAATGCAGTCCTGATGGATGGGAGGTTTATGTAGATGGTTCATCAAATAAAGAAGGAAACGGAATTGGAATTGTCCTTATCTCGCCGAAAGGGGCAAGGATAGTACACTCGCTAAGGCTAGAATTCCCGGCGACTAATAATGAGGCAGAATATGAAGCAGTCATTCATGCAATGCGAATACTCATCGAAATGAAAATTAGCAATGTTAGATTGACAAGTGACTCTCAGCTGGTAATTCGACAAATATCTGGACGATACCAGACAGCAGACCCTTCTATGCAGAAGTACCTAAAACTTGCTAGGGGGTACGCCCAGAGGATCACATGTATCAAGTTTCGCCACATCTGCAGAAAAGATAACAGGCACGCCGATGCATTGGCGTTCATCTCCTCAATGACGACAGATCCAGATGTTACTTCAGTAGCTATTGAAAGAGTGATGCAGTCATCGGTAACAGCGCCAAGGCAAAGAGAAGTATTAACAACAAGTACTGAAGAATCAGCAGAGACAGATTGGAGATCGCCGATACGGTATTACTTGGATCGTTTAACCTTACCAGGAAATCAAATTTTAGCTCATCAGGTCATCAGTCGTTCGGCGAACTATGAACTCCGAGATGGAATCCTATGTCGCCGGTCATTTTCAGGTCCATTGCTGCGATGTGTATCAAGAGAGGAAGGCAATGAATTATTAAAAGAAATCCATGAAGGAGACTGCGGAAATCATGGTGGCCAAAGAGCTTTAGCCTTGAAAGTCAGAATGCAGGGATACTACTGGCCTTGGATGAATAAAGATGCAAAGGAATATGTTCAGCGATGCAAGCCATGCCAGCTGTATGGAAGAAGAATTAAGGCGCCACAACATCTTTAAATTCAGTGCTCATCCCTTGGCCTTTCGCCAAGTGGGGCATTGATATTATTGGACCACTAACTACAGGTTCCGGACAACGGAAATACATTATTGTGGCGACAGATTATTTCACTAAATGGTGTGAAGCCAAAGCCATCAGGAAGAAAACAGGACAAGAAGTATTCACATTCATCTGGGAGAACATATTCTGTAGATTTGGTGTACCGGCGGAAATATGTACCGATAATGGAAAAGAGCTGGTCGGCGACAATATAAGAAAGTTACTCGCTCATTACAGCGTCAAACTGGGAAAATCAACTCCCCTATACCCTCAGAGTAATGGCCAAGCAGAAGCCACCAATAAGACTATTGGAATGGGACTGAAGAAAAGACTGGAGAAACACAAAAAGGCATGGTGTGAGCATTTGCACAATGTCTTGTGGTCATATAGAACTACGGTTCGAGAAGCAACTGGAGCATCTCCTTTCTTACTCACTTTCGGCGCTGAGGCAGTACTCCCATCTGAAGTAATCTTGCCCACTACAAAACATGAGGCATGGGAAAAGAATCTGAATACAGATCTGATCCTAGCCAAGCTAGATGACTTAGAAGAGCAGCGCTTGATCGCCCTTACACACATGGAGAACTACCACCGGCGGTTAGCAAGGGAATATAACAAGCGAGTGATTCCGAGAGAGTATTCACCCGGCGAGCTGGTGCTACGAGAAGTTCCCCCATCTCAACGAGAAGGGTGCAGGAAATTGGAACCTGTATGGGATGGCCCTTACGTCGTCAAAAGAGTGGCTGGGCCAGGAGCATATATACTGATTGATGAGCATGGCGTGCAACTTGAACATCCTTGGAACGCCCGGTTCCTGAAGAAGTACTATCCTTAAGGGATACAATGTAAAATCCGAAGTCTTGGGCGGGCATAATACCCAAGAAGTCTTATTAGCTCATGTAAAACAACAGCGAATAAGATCCGGGGACGTAGGTTTGCTATCATGCGCCGAACCCCGTTAACAAATCATTGAGTCATTTGCATTTATTTTTTTTGAGCACAATAGCTGAGGCAAAATGCTCAGCAACAGGCTATAAAAGCCATCTATAGAAGCACAAATGCCCAAGGCAACAAATGCCATACGAAACCCTGATCAGGTGCTAAGGCCAAGTGCCATCCTTAAAGGCATAACACCCAAATCAATAAATCAACTAAGAGCCAAGATCTCTTAGGCAGAAGGCCTACTTCCATTGAGTGAATGCCCTTATCGTATTGGTTAGTCCAACCCAGGCTAGTTGTAAGACCAGTCGTGTTACTTGTTGATCTGTAAGTGTTTGTAAGGAAATAGGATCCCCTTTTGCTGTAGCATCACATCGGCGGTGCCGCTGGTGTGCTAATCCGTCTACGCCATAGCATCACTTCTGGCGGAGTGTATTAAAGTCTATGAGGGCAACCCATTCTACTTATATTAGATCGCCGACGGGCACAAGTAATGGTTACGGCTGGGGTCTACCCTGTTGCTCTGGGAAATTGTTAGGTCAATTTATAAGAAATTGTTGGCGGTACGAGGGCCAGGGCTTCACTTAATGGAAAGTTAACTTTTTGAGGACAAAATAAAGAAGAACAAATAAGGAAAAGGAAAATTGCATATGGAAAGCAAATGTCAACAGACATAAAGATAATATTCATCAAAATATCCTTCCAAGGGGGTACTAGTTCATTACAAGAAAATCTAAGATAGTAAAAGAAACACAAAATACTGAGGAGGTAACAGTTTATCCTCTTTAATATCCAAAAGAGCAAAAGAAAAGCTACTTCAACACCTAGGATCAGCAAAAGGACTCTTTGGGGTAGAAGGCTTGTTCTCCTCAAAATCGCTGAGGTAATCCTCGCCGGCATTTTCAGCTCTAGCATCTTCAGGTTGGTTAGCTTCGGCGACAGTACTTTCCAAGGTTGGCTCGAGGATAGGTTGGATAATCTCGGCGGTGCCCGCGCCTTGCTCGACGATTGGTTGACTAGCATTAACAGCCGCTACTCCTGGATTCTGCTCGCCGAGTTGTCCACCTTTTACAGTTTCAGCAAAGATAACAAGGGACAGATTTTGTCCCTTAGGATTTTCATCTTCAACTTCCTCTTCTGAGCTTTCTTCCTCAGATTCATAATTCTCTTCTTCCTCCTCTTCTTCATTCTCTTCTTTACCTAGCACTTCTTTTCCTTTGGTGCTTGCCTTCTCTTGCATGGTGAGCTGTTCAGGAGTAGATCGTTGATAGGCCAAGGGAATTTCAACTCCCTGCTGAGGCAAGAACTTGTAAGCAAAATCTTGAGCACCGATAAAGGCAGCGCTAACAACGTCATCCTTATGGCGCTTTTCCCAATATTCAACATCATCCTTGGCCTCGGCGACCTCAATTTGAAGACTATCTCGGGCGCTCTCAAGTTCTTGAATCTTGCTAGCACAAGAGGCATGGTCAAGAAGCTGCTTGTTCAAATCTGCAAGTTGGCCAGCACAAGAATCATGTTCTTTAAGTTTCTCAGATAGCTCTTTTATCTTGTCAGGGCAAGACTTGTGCTCCTTGAGCTCATCAGAAAGCTCCTGGACCTTTATCTCAAGTTCATGACAACCACTGGCGATCTCCTTTTGGTGATCCAACTCATTCCTTAGCTTCTGAATGGTAGCTGAGGCAAAGGAAAAGGAAATATGGTAAAGCAGGTGAAAAATAAACACAAGTATGATAAGTCATGGGTAAACCCTATAAAAGCTACCTTCCAGGTTATGGACATGCCCACGCATACCCTCTTGTGCTTCCCTAAACTGAGTCATATGAAACTCAAAGTTTTCATTAGCACACGGACCTAGCATTCGTTCTATTTGGCGTTGTTGAGTAGAACACTGCTTGTACAAATCAATTGTCAAGGCTTCACGCCTTTCCGCCATATCTTTCCAGCGTTGAATTTGAAACTCGGCGGTCTCTTTCTCAGTACTTAAGCTAATAACTTGAGAAGCCAATTTATCAGCTCTGGACTTCTCCTCTTTCCAAAGGAAGGAAGCTCGCTTGTGACCAGTCTCGGCCTCTGTCTTGGCAGCAAGGGCAAGTTCCTCTCGGCGAAGTGCATCATCCCGTTGGTTAATCATTTGGCCTAATTCCGATCGAGCAGTTTGATAAGTATCACAGAGGTTTCTTATAATATCAACATCCTGATCCAACTCTCGGCGACACCATTTAAGGTCCTTGAGGAAATTGAATAACTGACTACACTGCTTAAAGTTGCTATTACTAAGTCTCTCGATTTCGGATTCAGCTCGCCTAAGCCTATCGTCATCGGAGGAATGGCAACCTTGGAAGGCAGGAAATCTAATGGGTCGGCGACAAGATCAAGACAGAAAGAAGAATAACATAACAGAAAGAGACATGGAGAAAACTTACTTTGTTAAGTTGTAACTGTCAGACTTCGCTCTCGGGCATCCTTCTTCAACCTTCCAACCTCTTGGCCACCCACCAAGGCATCATGAGCCAGCTGACTATTCTGATTCTTGAGATTAATGATCTCACGGCTAAGACCCTGATTGGCTGAGGCAACACTCAGGCAGTGATGAAAATGCTGAAATAAGAAAGAATAAACATAAGTATCCAACGACAGCAGAGCTAGAAGAGATGAAATGCTTCAAAAAGATTCTCACCATGTTGAAAAGATTAAAGTGCTCTTGGTAGGGGATGACGGCGGCAGCGTTATAGAAATTGGGATGATGAACAAATCCAGGACGACTGTATTGTGCCAATGTTTCAAAGTACTCATGGTCTGTGCAGTCATCCGCCACACTGAGCTTGTCAAAAGCTTCGGCGAGCATGTTGGGGGCAGCCACTTGCAAGCTTCCAGGGCCACTAATGGTTTGAGGAGTAAGGGGATGCCGAGGCAACCTGTCGAGAACAACTAAGCCGGCGAGATGCGGCTCAAGCGCTGAGGCAGCAGGAACGAGAGGAACAGAAGGTATCTTGGGGTTCTTGGAAGAAGAAGATGGTTTGGAAGTATCTTGATCACCAGATATGTTAAGAGCGTCCAAATCTAAATCCATCTCCAGATGATCACTATCCTTAGGATGAGTTTCAGTTTCTTGAACCATATCTTCCACATCTCCAGTAAAGGGAGGGTTGGTAGAACCATCCTTTACAGATTGATCTGTGAACACGCCAGAATTATCCTTTAAAGGCTCATCGACAAGCATGTTGGAATTACCCTTGGTAGATTGCTCGGCGACTGTCTCAAGAATTCCCTTGCCAGAAGCAGTCTCCTTATCTTGAGAAGAAACTGGTGGAGGAGGAAGATTCTCCGAGGCAAGTCGGCGAAACTCTTCAGCTATCTCGGCGGGAGATGGCCTGGGTTTCTTTGGACGCTGCAAAATTGAATATCACCAAAGACTCATCTATCAGCTCTCGAAACAAGCAGAGGCAAATATAAATATATATTTTAAAAATATATTTGCATATATTTTTAAAATAAGTTAAGTTAAAATGCTTGTTTCCAGACCTTCAGTTGGATCTTTGATAGTTCCGCTAAGAATAGATATATATTTACCTGAGAAGGGTCGGCGGTATCCTCTCGCCCTCTTTTTGTTCCAGCAATTGCATCAGTTGGGAGCTTGACGTAGTCCCTATCTTTCACTCTAAGAAACTTGCCATTTTCATCCTTCTGGTACTTGTCAGCATCAGGCCAAACTACATTCCAAAAGGTATGCTTGGCGAGATGGGCATGCTCAGGCAGAAAAGCTTCTCGGATTTTGGTCTTGTCATCATCCTCCCAGCCTAGTAACCAGGGCCCGTCGATGAGACAAGGGAGATTGGAAAAATCGCCCTCAGAACTATGGCGAACAGTCGGTTTATCTTTTGTACTTGTGAACTCGACATCGGCGAGTAACAGATCTGCAGCAGGATAATTCCCTTTTGGCGTAAATCGAACAGCCCAGGGATCAGTCTTTCTCATGCAGGAGGCCACAGAGTATTGTTCAAGGAATTTCTTCACAGTAAATTCCTCAGGCTTGTGAGCATCCAGCTTGGCGAGTAGAGGATAGTTAGTCTGCCCATCTCGGCGCTTGCTCCACTCAGTCATTACTCGGATAGCATTCCCTGTTAACTGAAAGGGACTTCTATTAATCGCCACAAGAAGGTCGACGATGAAGGTATTGTTTGGATTATAAAGAGGGAATGTTAACCCAGACTTCAGCTGACCAAAGGCAACGGCGGCCCAAGTATTACTCGTCTCAGATCGAAGAAGATCGTCGACGGATAGTAGATCAGATGCCTTCTTTGTCTCAGGCAGAGAATGGATTTTGGGGTTAAGGTATTCCACTTTGAAATGAGCACAATAGCCAGGCCAATCGGTCTTCCAATTTGGCACCTTTGGGTCAGTAGATTTGGCTTTGCTAGCCGTGCTTTTAGACCTGGAAGATTTAACAGTGGAAGCCATTAAAGTAGCTCGAATATTGCCGGAAAAGATGAAGATTGGTGGTTCCCGGCGGAAATTTGGCCGGAAAAGATGAATACGGGTGGTTATCGGTAACGGAAAATGGCAGAAAAGAGATCTGTAGCAGAAATCAGTGAAGAAATCGTCAAAGGGGAAAGAAAGGAAAGAAGAAACAGCAGCTGTTCAAGGAATAATTGAAATCTTCAGTCTGTGTGGAAGAGGGAGGAAGTTGAAAAGCTCAGATGCAAAATGCAACAGCAGAAGGTTTAGGGTTTAGGAGAAGAAAGCTCGCAAAGGAAGAAGCAGGTGCAGAGCCGAGTATTTATAGGGGCTAAAAGAAAACCAACCGGCGATAACGGTTGTGAGCTGTAATGGAGTTGTGGAGATAATGGGCGTAAACGGTTACCAGTCATAAAGTAGACATGACGCATGGAAGACACGTGGAGTAACTGATGCATGGCAGTAGACGTGTGGCGTGAAAAAAGCTTAGTGTAGAACGTGGGGCGGTATTTTCGGCGAGTACTATAGTTTCATCCCCGGCGACTGAAGTCTTAGAAGATGAAAGAGGCAAAATGTAAGGGTAGAAAATACCTATCCGATGTAAAAGCATCCTAGATGAGCAGCTGTATAAAAAGAATACAGCTGAGATGTCCTGGATCAGCGAGTAACAAGATGGGCGATATATGACTTTGGGTTGAGTAGTAGGGCTCGGCGAGTGGATGGTTACGGCGAGTAAGGGATCAACGAGTAGAGACATGTCGCCAATTGTTAAGTGATAGTTAGGTGATAGTTAGGTGATATTTAGGTGAGCATTTAAGAGAAGTCAGAACAGATATATTGTCAGGTTGACTGGTTGACTCAATGGAGGATGCGTCATCAACCTTATCTCCAAGAAGATTCTCTCGTCTATGCTTGTAAAGTAAGGAGTGAGCTCGCCGATGTATGTGTGTCGGCGAGTCATGACAAATAGTGTCAGTCCAGCTTTGTTTGTATTAGCTGTATACCACCATGTAAAAGGCCTATAAATAGTGAAATAACCTACGGAGAAAGGGGTTGGACACATTTTGGGATTGGTCTGGAGAGAGGTAAAGGATCATACTTGCTCTCTACAGCCCAAGACTAAAGTTAGGGTTCTTATTTGAGTAGCAAAACATAGAAGATTAGCAAGGTAATGGAGTGTTGTAATCATACTTATATTAGTGGAATCCTTGGATGTAGTCCTTACTTTATGGGCGAACCAAGTAAATCATCTTGTCAAGTATCTCTAACTCTTATCTCCTTTATATTTCTTATGGTTGTTATGTTGATATATGCTTTGGGAATGATTGTGTGTATGTTGGTGTATCATATTTGGGTGTACTGTGTAAGATCTAACCCTTGGGATTTTACACAGTTACATACATATCTTCAAGCGGTTGGTGAATGCTAGTACAAAATTTATTCTCCTTGTGATCTATTCTCGGGAAGAGAAGTCGAGTAGAGTTTGTTTGGTTACTTTGTCCAAACAAGACGACCTAGATAGGTTGAACATGAAATCTGAAGATTTTTGTTTTCCGAAATCAAGGGATTGGCACCAAAGAGGAGTGTGGAACACTAGATCATGTTGATGGAGAAAGTTCTCTTCCTAATGTGGGTCTCTATCGCACATCCATAGGAGATAAAGAGACAAGTCTTAGAACTTCTAGAATTGAGAGTTATAGTACCTAGTGCTTCACCTTGTGGATCAGCGGTGTTGTTGGTGCCAAAGAAGGATGGAGGATGGCGTATATGTACTGATTACCGGCATTGAACAAGATCACAGTCAAGAACCGCTACCCGTTACTACGGATAGGTGACATGATGGGTCAATTGGAGAGTGATCAAATCTTTACAAAGTTGGATCTCAAACCAAGATACCGTCATGTGAGATTTTGAGAAGATGATACATGGAAGACTGCTTTCAAGACCAAACAAGTCTTGTTTGATGGTTGGTGATGCCATTTGGTTTGTGTACTGCTCCAGCGATGTTTATGTGTTTGATGAATGATTTGTTACAACCCTTTATAAAAGATTTTGTCATCGTTTACTTGGATGATATCCTCGTATATAACAGAACTTGGGAGGAACATCTTGTTAACGTTGAGAAGGTATTTCAAGTGTTACATAAAAGCTAACTAAAGTTGAACGAAAAGAAGTGTGAGTTTGGAAAGGAAGAGTTGGTATATCTCGGTTTCATTGTTTGTGGTGGGAAACACAAGATTGATCCAAGGAAGGTTGAGGTAATCACTAAGTGGCCAAGACCTAGCACGGTGACTGAAATCAGGAGTTTCTTCGGAGCTTGCACATACTTGCGCAAGCTTATTAGGAATTTTTCTACTATTTCTGGGCCACTACACAGTATGACAGGGGCTAAATCAAAATTTGATTGGCAACAGACCCACGAAGACGCTTTTCAGTTACTTAAGAAGAAGATTTCAGAAGCACCAGTATTAGCTTTGCCTAATTTACATCGTACTTTTGAAGTTGCGTCGGACGCTTCTAACTATGCATTGGGAGGAGTGTTGTTACAAGATGGTAAACCAGCGAAGTACCATTCAGAATTGTTCTCGGGTGCAATTAAGAACTATCCACCTAACGACAAGGAATTCTATGCTTTGTATCAATGTGAAACATTGGACAGTATATCTCTTAGGTAAGGAAGTGGTAGTGCACACGGATCACAAACCGTTGGAGTATTTACACGCACAAACCAAGTTACAACAAGCTTGGCACATGAGTGGATGTCTTACTTGATGGAATTTCATATAATCATCAAGTACTAGAAGGGAGTTACAAAAAAGTTGGCCGATATGTTGTCAAGACCGCCAGTCAGTTCTTTATTGGTAGTTATGCGAATTCATCCAATTGTTCCTCAAGAGTATGCGGAGTCATACGCATCCAGTAAAGACTTCATGAAGGTGTTAGAGAAAGTGAAAGGTGAGTTTGAACTCCGGGATGGGTTATTATACAAAGGTCAGTTATTGTGCATTCCAGAAGATGGGGGGATCGATTACAACGGTTGAGAGAAGCGCATACATCACGATTTGCTGGACACTTTGTGATGAATAAAACGCTACTCAACCTACGATGTTATGTATTTCGGCCAAAGACGCAAGATGATGCGGCTAATTTTGTTTGAGTCTGTAAGTTATGTTGCACATCTAAACCCTCATACAGGAAACATGGTTATATCTACCATTATCGGTACCATCGAGGCCTTGGGACTATTTCTACGTATTTTCTTGGTGGATTGCCAAAGACCAAGTCTGGTCATGATTACTCGTTCGTTGTGGTTGACCGGTTTAGCAAGATGATTGCGTTGATTCCATGTACAAAGAAGATGACAGGAGCGGGTGCAGCAAAGCTCTTTTTAGAGCATGTGTGGAAGCATTTTGGTTTACCTACCTCGATTATTTCTGATAGAGATAGTTGGTTTCTTAGTCACTATTAGGATTCTTTGTGGAGGATGATGGACACTAGGTTGAAGAAGAGTACAACTTTTCATCTACAAACATACGGACAAACGGAGGTGGTCAAGAAGACTATGGTTCACATGTTACGGGGATATAATTCCAAACATCCTTATACTTGGGATGACAGTCTACCATATCTACAGTTTTCTTTCAATAGAGCGGTTCACAGCTCTTCGGGAAAATCTCCTTTCGAGACGTGTTATGGCTACTTACCACCTAGTCCTTTCTGATAGAGATAGTTGGTTTCTTAGTCACTTTTGGGATTCTTTGTGGAGGATGATGGACACTAGGTTGAAGAAGAGTACAACTTTGCATCCACAAACATACAGACAAATGGATGTGGTCAATAGGACTATGGTTCACATGTTACGAAGATATAATTCCAAACATCCTTAGACTTGGGATGAGAGTCTACCAACAGTTTGCTTTCAATAAAGCGGTTCCCAGCTCTTCGGGAAAATCTCCTTTCGAGACGTGTTATGGCTACTTACCACCTAGTCCTTTCGATTTGGTGCTCTCAAGTGATACAACAATTGGGGGGAAAGAAGGAAGTGAGAGACAGAAGGCACAAAGGTTCTTGGAGAAGATTTCTCAAATTCATGCGACCGTTGAAGCACATTGAAGAAGTCACAAGCCAAATACAAGGCAAACCATTGCAAGCATCTTGTTCCTTGTAATTTCTATGTTAGTGTTTTTGCCTGAAAAACACTGTACCGTCTCTGGGTACTTTCGTAGTGCTCGAGATCAAAATCAAACAAGATAAGCCTAAACCAAGCCAATGGCCATTCAAGTCTTGCTTCGGTCACATAGAGGATAGAGGTTGATCTATGGATGGAAACAATGAAAGAAAATTGAGATCAGGTTGAGGATGTGCGTTTCTGGGTGTAAGAGTTCAAGATCTCCGTCGTAAGAATGACTGGAAATATCCAAGTCTAGAAGTGTGTTGAATACTCAGGTATGTGTGCTCTGAGGTTCTGGTGCTTTCGAGTATTCTAGTTGTTCTGTGGTGTTCTGCCTTGGAAGATAGAGGAAGCCTCTATTTATAGTGTTGAACTCACCCTGATCTCTCGACAGAGAAGGTGGAAGCCGTGGAAGAGTGGAGGAGTGGAGGACATGAGTTGTGCTCTGTAACTGCTAGAGTCGTGTAGAACGTGTCCACTCAGCACCACCTTCTTGTAACTGTCCATCATATCTATCAGTTTCTTTCTAACTGTTGTAGACCGCCAGAACAATACCCCTAAAGTTATCCCCTGTGTGATGGCGCCATGGCCGTGTGGCCACGAGCTAAGGCCAGAAATGTATGGCGCCTGTAGATGGTGAAAAAGGAAATAGGTTTATAGACGTAAAACGTCCCTCTATTATACCTCGCCAAGAGGCGATTGCCTATTCAGGCATAGCTCAGAATACAACCTATTCTGCAAGCTGAATATGCTCCTATGAGTTCTCTATTATAGCTTACGAGTGGGGGGAATAATATCATGGTATAGAGCCAAACAACCCACCTATACAAAAGCCACCAATTTGTTGATATCGACATAGCTTCGAATTTCTCAGCATAGGAGCTAAATTACTCGCTGGTGCCATGGTGGAGAGTTAATAGAGACGTATTCATACGGATTTCCTCTTAAAATATGACTCAATTCTTGAGTCTTAATAAAAGCCTCAGATGTACCACAACTCTAGGCATTGTCCAGAGCTTCCTCAGCAATATACGACAGCTGAAACAACTTCAATGCACCTAAACAGGTTATAACTTTGAGTAATATGCAAGCAACTCAAATGTGCCTAAACAGGTCAATACTCCACAGCTAAAAGACAACATGGCTTAAAATACTATGGTCAAAAGCATTATGACCAAATACGCCACAAGATGTTTGGCCTTGGCCAAAAGGCCATGGCGCCATATTCATGGCGCCACAAAGTGATTGGCCTGTTCAAAACACGGCCATGGCGCCATCGGCCTGGCGCCACAAGGATTGGCCTGGCCAAAAGGCCATGGCGCCATATTCATGGCGCCACAGAATGATTGGCCTGGCCAAAAGGCCATGGCGCCATATTCATAGCGCCACAAAAGTGATTGGCCTGTCCAAAACACGGCCATGGCGCCATCGGCCTGACGCCACAAGAATTGGCCTAGCCAAAAGGCCATGGCGCCATAGAATGATTGGCCTGACCAAAACATGGCCATAGCGCTATTGGCGCCATACACTTTGGCCTTATCCCCCTAGGCCATGGCGCCACAACAATTGGCCTTGGCCAGTGGCCAAGGCCGTGGTCTCCTAGGCCATGGCGCCATAAGAATGGCGCCATACAAAACTGGCCTTGGCCGCAGCGTAGTGGCGCCATGATGCATGGCGCCACAAGATCTGACCTTGGCCACGGGCCAAGGTCGTAGCCACCATGCCATGGCGCCATATCCATGGCGCCATAGCCTTGGCCAATGGCCAAGGCTGTTGCTGTACAGCCACCACACGTGCTTCTAGCGCCACAATCACATCGGCCATAGAGCCATGGCCACACAACGCTATTTAAACTCAACACAACCATGCAATATCTGCATACTACACGAGATATTCACACGGGGGGATAACTTTAGGGGTATTGGTCTTGCGATCTAAATCAGTTAGAAAGAAACTAATAGAGATAATGGACAGTTAGGAGAAGGTGGTGCTGAGTGGACATGTTCTACACGACTTTAGCAGTTACAGAGCACAACTCATGTCCTCTACTCCTCCAGTCTTCCACGACTTCCACCTTCTCTGTCGAGAGATCAGGGTGAGTTCAACACTATAAATAAGAGGCTTCCTCTATCTTTCAAGGGAGAACATTCAGAACATTTGAATATACCAGAGCCTCAGAGCAAACTGTTGATACTAATTTTCCCATATCATACTTCAAGTAAAAATGGTTAGAGGTTCGATTGCTTAAGTCGTTAGTGGGCTTTGTTCGTTAACAACCAGAGATTAGTTCGTGAGTTTGAACGGATTATCGTTGGTTATTATGATCCAAGTTGGCTACAGACAACAATCAAGATATTACTTTGAAGACGATCGTCGACAAAGTTAATTACACAGATATAACTGAAACAATAATCAACACAACAATCTAACGAGGTTCAGCAGCCTTGTGCCTACGTGCTCGGGGGTAAAATCGTTGTTCTATTATATCAAAACAATAAAGTTTTCTCTGGTTTACACTATAAGTCACTTCTCAATCTGCTGCTGCTCCTTGGCTGGTTCGTCCATCTTCGGTGACCGCCTTTATCATCCAATCCCAGCCCGTCGTACTAATATGTGGAGGATCCTGCTGTAATCATACGTTGTTGGATCCTCATTGGTCGAGGTTTCTGCTCTCCTTAGCTGGCTGGACCAATCCCCAATCGACAAACAACTTCTGTCCTGTTGTCAACAACATTAAATGCGGTGTGACTACTCCTTAACGTGTCTACTTTGGCCTAATATCCTAGGTTGATGATGCTTCAATCTCCTCCCTTGGATTTCATCGTCTCGTGATGAGATGTTGCTTTTCCGAGATATGCTTTTATCCTTTGCGGTTCTCGTTGCCTCCATACGTAACCTCCAGAGATGACGCCACGTGCCCATCCGAAATTATGCATTAACAGTTTGCCCCTTTTCTTTCAGTTATTGATATGGACAATTATGGAAGAAAACCTCCGCCTATGCCGCCATTTTCAAATAATGGTGGACCTTTCTTTCACGCCTTTTCGTGGTTTTGTGGGATTTTGTGTTTTTTGTGATTTTCTATAATGATGGATTTGGGGTCGTGATCTTTATCTTCTTCAGTTCTAACTTCCCTCCTTTATGCTTCCTTCTTCATCTTTGCTTACTGGTTCTTCATTTTTCCTCCCTTTGTCTCAAGCTTTCTTCAAACCCTGATGACACGGAAACCTTCAAGTTCTAAGTCGAAATCTTCTTCCAAGAAGTCGAAGAATGCTGGCATGGATTCAAGTGTATCTTCAGCTACTCCTTCTTCGCTGCAGGATTTTCCTCGTCTCTCGAGTTCTTCTGGTGATGTTAAGAAAAATTTTCCCGCTGTTGGTGATGGTCTTGCTCCTGCTAGAGTGGATAGAGAGCTTAACTATGAACTGTGGCGCCTCCGTCCTTCTGAAGATGACAGTTATCGTCATTGGAGTCTTGCCAAAATAAAAGAATCTTTTGGTTTGACCCATTTCGATATTTCTTTCTTTGATGGTGATGTGGATGTTCTGACTGAGGATATGATTAGGAATTTTCCTTATGATGAGAATTCTTTACTCATATCCGTTGGTCAGTTAGCTGCTGGTCTTGTCCTTCCCTTGTACGATCCTGATGATACTTTCTTTATTGACGTCTTCGTTGACCGAGACAATCCCTCCTTGTGCCAACAACTTCGTGGCATACAACAATATACTGGTAATTTTTTCCGCCTTTTATATGAGTGCTGGCTTCGTGCTCAAGGTCGTACTCGCATGAGATGTTATGACCCATTTTCCTTAGCAATGGTTCGTCGAGAAGATTATACTCCTCAAAACTTCAACTTGACCTGGGGAGACTCTGTTCAGAGCTCTAACGTGATGCCTTGGTCGGTTGGACCTCATCGATTTTCCCCTTCTGCTAAGCGAATCTGTGACAAGGTCCCTCTTTTGCTGGATGATTGTGATGATCGTGACTTGCTAGTTATCCCTGGGACAGTTAGTCTTCCTTTCCCTGCTGATCAGAGGCTTCGTCTTAGTCGTGACCACTGATGGATGCGTACTCCTCTTCGTGTCACTGGTCCGTGGGTTGCTGGTTTTAGGAAATCTCGGTCCCAGCCTGGCTTTTTCCTTCCTCGTTTGATGAGATCTTCCTCCACGCTATCAAACCTTTATTGCCTGGTGCTTTAACCCGACTCCTTCGCGTGTATGTATTTCTGCTTTTGTCTTTGGTTTCGTGTTATTAATTATTTTTTTTTTATAGCTTGCTTTTCTCCTGGTTGTCAGTCCCTTAGGGCTAATGTACCTTCACCTAGCATTAGTGACAATACTTGTACTCGAAAGAGAAAAGTTGGTGTTGGGTTAGTGAAAAAAATTGGCAACAAACCAGTTGGCGCTACTTCGTTGTCGAAGGTATGGGTAATTGATATCCTCTCTTTGTGCGTACGTAGTTGTCCCCCTTTGCCCGTGCCTTAGACAAATGATTTTGCGTGTTTTTAGCCTGCTGCTAGGAAGAAATCAAAGGCCGAAGTAAAATCTGTGGACGGAGTAGGTGAGCCTGATGAGTCTTTTGCTTCTAGGGTGAGTGCGGATATTGAAGATGGCTCCGAAGATGTTTCCTCTGGTCACCATAGTGATGATGACGTTGCTGCTCGAAATTGTCTGCCTGCCCCTACAATTGTGGATATTACTGATGATGCCGATGTGCAGGACAACCAGTATCCTAAGTTTTCTTCAGCTCTTGAAACACAAGCGGACATGAAAGATACGGCTGAGCTTTTGTCTTGCTCCGCCGAGGTTTGCATCCCTTCTTCGTCTGGTCTTCTTGAGTCAGTGGTGAAATCTGCTACTCATGCCTCCCCCTTGTCCTTTGTTGTCGTGAAGCCCGTGGACTGGTCTTCGTTCTTCTTAAGAGATCTTGATCCTCCTTTGGGTTCACAAATGTCCGTATTTGATGACCGGGTTTCAGAGCTGAAATCCGAACATAATGTTGTTACGTTGTTGACAGAAGAGTATAGGCGTGTTGCTGAGGAGGCTAGGGCTCGTGAAGAAACTGCGGTTGCCGAAGCTGTCCTCTTGAAATCCAATCTTCGTGATTTTGACGCTAAGGTAGCCGATGTTGTTGCTTCTCAAACGGAGGGGCTGAGTCTCACCTACGCCCGTTCTGCTGCGATTACCGTGAATGGAGCTTTTGCTTAAGCCGAGTGCCACTTCCCTGGCATTGCTTTTCCGAGGATGGATGTCCCTTAGTTGCCCTTTCTTACGGAAGAAATTATTCGGAATTCCCTGTTTACACCTGCATTTTGACCTGTTGGGTGAATTCCTGGCCATTTCTTGCCTTCGTGTACTTGTCCTTCGTTACTTGTAATCTTTTGTAATCGGATATATCCGAATGGTAACCTTGTTGATCATGAGATCTTCCTCTTAGTGTCTAATTGTAATCGGATATATCAGAATGGTAACCTTGTTGATCATGAGATCTTCCTCCTAGTGTCTATTTTTTCAGGCATTTCAACCTTTTTGGGTTAAGCATTATCTTTCAACCATCCTTGGCCAGGGGATGATTTAGGACATTAACCCGGGAGAAGGATTCTCCCGCTAAGGGCGACGTTCGAGTTATCTCTATCATTGGGATTCTTACGCATCGCCTCATACATATTAATGAGGATCCTAGAGCTGACCTGTGATCAGTGATAGGTGCGCAAAACACCTATTCAAGAGTACCTAAATTGATACACTTTAGTCGGCTTAAGCCTCATACATTGTTTATTTTAACTATTTTCTATTTTGCAGGTATTTTGAAATCATATTTAATAAAATGAAGCAACTCAATTCACAAATTGGAGTCATATGGAGTTGGTGGCCTTTGAACACAAGAAGGATACAAGCACAAAGATGTCGCAAAAGAGAATCACTAAGGGGCAACCACAGTTCACTGAAGGCAGCCAAAAGTTACAAATTATTGGAGCACCCAAACAATTCTACTCAGGGCAGCCAAGCACCAGTCCAGAGCCACCATACGCTTCAGGGCGCCGGGTTAGAACCAACCACAACACAGCGTTAAGGGATAACCTTATCCGTAATAAAGTCAGACACAAATTTTCAGATCAAATTTATGTCTGCGTTTCAAAAGAACATAAGCAGAGCAGCAGGGGGAGATGGAAGCAGAGAGAAAGAAGAGAAGAGGCAGACCCGAGCAAGGAAGAATCAGACTGTGGGTTGAGTGCCATTGGAGAAATCAGAAGACAAGAAGAAGACTCGGATTTGGCAGTGAATTGGGGGTTGAAGATACATGAAGAATCTCTGCAGGATTTGTGAAATTAAGGATTGGGTTTTGATGGCAAGGTCTCTGATGGTATTCAATGAGTTTACAGACAGCAGAAGAGCTGAGCTGGGAAGTAAATTGCTGCTACATAGCTCCAACAAAGAATGAAGATGGAGTCAGGGCTTGATTGGGCAGCTGTTGATGGCCAAAGACAGAGAGAAGAAATTAGAGCTATATTTGGACTCGGGAGATGAATTTGAAGCTTGGGTGATGCTGATTTTCACATTTGAATGATTGTTTGGAGCTGATTTTGACCAGCTGATGATGAACTCGTTTCATCAGGAAACTGGCGTTGAAGATTGCCTGTCGGGTCTGAATATCCGACATAACAAGGAAGAAACAGTACGCGTGCGAATCATATGTGTGGGTTATGAGGAGAACGTCAGTTCCTTGGAACCGACGTATGACAAAGTTGGAGCTGGGCTTCTGCGGGTGTAAGTTTCTCGGCCCAGTTAGGGTCAGTGGTATTGGGCTTCAGGTTGGACTAGTTTAGGAAATAAGGGTTATGTTTTGGTTTGAGACATGAATAAATAGGTCAGAGTACAGAGAACTTGAAATCACGCAACTTTGGACGCAGTTTTGGCGAGTTTCTGAGGTTTCTCCTGGCACATTACCCGAGGCGGTGGAAAAGCTAGGTTTTGGGCACGATTTTCGAGGTGGAACCTTGGGAGAAAGATTGGAGCTTTGCATAAGGGAGTTTTTATGATTTCTAGCACTTTCATTATGTTTTCTTTTGCTTTCAAGAACAACATGAGTAGCTACATTTCTTTTTATTGGTTGAGGATGTAGTCTTTTGATTGCAAGACATGTTATTTGCTTAATTATGGAGTTAAACTTATTCATATTCGTTGTCGATTTTATTCTACTTTGTGTATGAGTGTATGATTGATGTATTACACTAAGATAGAACATATTTTGATTCAAGTGGCCAATTGAATTAGGTTATGTTATTATCTATTGCTAGAATTAGGTTTGGAGATACGAAATAGTTGAAGAACCTATTCATAAGTAGCACAATATGATTATTGAGGTGGTGATAGCTTCGAGAGTCATATGTAGGATACAACCTTTGTTGAATGAGCCATTCATGGTGGTTCATTGCATTGATTAGCCTATTTCACAAAACTTAGTTCTCTTAGAGAGTTGAACTCGATTACTCATGGTGTCGAGTTATTCTCTACGTAGTATTCACACATTCATCGTTATGGTGTGTGATGACATTAGGAAATTCCGGAATATTTTCGCGATGATGTATTCTAGGGCTTTTAATGATGATAGAATTAGTTGATACTTCATATATTATTCATATGCATGTTGAGCAATTAAAGATGAACCCTTAACCAATATTCCTCAATCTTGATTACTTTCAATTATTCTTTGCGTCTTATTTATTTGCTTTTATTTTATTTTTCTTTTAGTTTTAAAACAACAAACAACCCCCCCTTGGTTACTTTAGGATTCAAATATTGAAATAACAACCATTACCTCTTTGTGGACGAACTTGTTCTTACCTCTATATTATATTACTATTATATATTGTGAAGGTTTAGGACTTAAATATATTTGTGTGATTCGACACGCATCAATCAGCAGGTATACTCCTGTCATGTCAAACATATTATTGCGCTTAGGCTGCTGGCAAACTTATTATTGCACTTACATCGCTGTTACTTTTAAAATTCTGCCACCTTTGGAGAAAAAAAACATTTTATTAATGTACTGCGTCGTAGCGCCCTTCGTGGAAAGTAACACAAGATGAGTGGTGGAACTTCGGACTAGTAACTCCTGCTCCTCCTTTTCCCTATGGGTAGTACTTCTTAATGTACCGGGCGTTCCATGGGTGTTGCAAAGTGTCTCCCTGCATGTTTCTGAGGTAATAGGATCCCTTCCCTGCAATATCTTCAATGGCATATGGTCCTTCCCATACGGGGGCTAGTTTGCCCCATTCAGTCTTCTTTTGGTATGGTGGTATCTGCCTCATTACAAATTCTCCCACCGTAAAGTTTCTAAGAATTACCTTTTTGTTGTACTCCTTGGCTATCCCCCGTTGATAGTTTTCCATTCTTTGAAGTACAGTCTCCCTTCGTCCTTCTAGATCGTCTAACTTTTCGTAGATCAGGTCCGTGGTTAGATTTTTCTCCCATGCTTCGGTCTTGGTTGTTGGGATGATAACCTCAGTGGGGATCACAGCTTCGGTTCCGTAAGTCAGCATGAAAGGTGTTTCTCCTGTTGCTTGTTTTTGAGTTGTTCGGTATGCCCATAGCACGTTGACTGTTCACACCATTTCCTTTTGTAGTTGTCGATCTTGTTCTTTAGGATCAGGGCTATGGTTTTGTTTGTGGATTCTACCTGACCGTTGCTTTGTGGATACGTTGGTGTTGATTTGATCTTCTGGATCTTATAAGTATCGAACAACATGTCGATGTTCTTCCCGCTAAGTTGCGCTTCGTTGTCAGATACTATAGCCGCCGGAATTCCAAACCTGCAAATGATGTGTTCAAAAAGGAACTTGAATACATCTCGATCTCTTATGTGGGCAAGAGGTGCAGCCTCTACCCACTTGGTGAAATAGTCAGTGGCGACTATCAGAAATCTTCGATTGCCTGACCCTGCTACCAGTGGCCTACTATGTCCACTCCCCATTTTGCGAATGACCAGGGACTTAGTACGGCATTTAACTTCGTTGCTGGTGCTTTGAATTTTCTTGCAAATTGCTGACAGGCAAAACATCGTCTTGCCATTTCCAGTGCGTCTATGTTCATGCTTGGCCAATAGTATCCTTGTAGTCGAGCCTTCTGCGCCAGGGATCTCATACCGTTGTGATTTCCCGCGTCTCCATAATGTATGTCTTTTAAGATGTGCATCCCCTCCTCCTTCGTGATGCATCTGAGTAATGGCCCCAGGAACGTAGACTTGTAGAGGATTCCTTCTCGAAGGTGATACCTTGCCGCCCTTGAGATGATCTTCTTTGCGTACTTAGGATCTTCGGGCAATACTTCGTTGCTTAAGTATTGGTGAAGTGGTATTCTCCAATCGTCTTCTACTTCGTTGCCTTATGTGTTTGGTGGGATGGATACTCCTTCCACGTCCATAACTTCTTCTCCCGCAGCTTCCGTATTCACCGATGGTTCATACACTCTTCCCACCTTGAACCATCGGTGCCAACGCGTCTGCATGTCTATTATCCTTCCTTGTTACGTGCCTGTATGGTACCTTTTCAATTTTCTCCGTAAGTTCTTGTGCCAACTTCAAGTAGGCAGCGAGGCATAAATCCAATGTTTGGTATTTAAGCTCGATCTGCCTAATGAGAAGTTGTGAGTCGCTGGTGACTGTGACGTCCGTGATGCCCAACTCGATTATTAATCGCAACGCGTGGATCACTGTTTCGTATTCCACAATGTTGTTTGTATACTCTTCAAATTCCAGTCTGAATGCATGAAGGATCTTATCTCCTGTAGGGGTGGTTATCACGATTCCTATTCATGCGCCTTCTTTGTTGGAAGACCCATCCACAAACACTTCCCATCTTCGGGAGTTGACTGGCTCCAGCAGATCTTCAGGATCTTCTTTGTCTTCTTCGGATCCTGGTATATCATCAACTTCTTCTTCGTCTTTGAGAGGTAGGTCCGCCTAGAAATCTGCCAATACCTGTGATTTTTTCCCCGTCAGAGGTTCGAATATAATTTTGAACTGCGTTATCTGCGCATTCCATTTGGCTATGCGTCCTACCCTTTCTGAATTTTGGAGGACCTGGCCGATTGGCGCATTTGTTAGGGCTCTCATTGTATGTGCGTTGAAGTAGGTCTGCAGTTTTTGGGTTGCGATTACAAGGGCCGGGATGATCTGCTCCATCTTCGTGTAGTTCTTTTCTGCGGGGTACAGAGTCTTGGTGATGTAGTAAATAGGTGTTTCCTCCTTCTTGCTTGTCCTGACTAGGACCGCACTGATTGCGCTGCCGGTTGCTGCTAAATACAGGGTTAATACTTCGTCTTTGTCTGGCTTTT
>JAJJMA010222703.1:0-16255 GCA_023529015.1 Papaver nudicaule
TGTTGTGTCAACATAGCTCATAGATATATTCTCACTGATAGCTGGTGACTGCAACTTCATATTAGGTTATGACGGATGTGCTATAGTAGGCTCATTAGCATGTATGGTAGGTTGTTTTGCAGTGGGTGTGAGTATAGATGATGGAACAGAAAATGTAGAACATGTAAAGATCTTTGTAGAAGGTTTATGTTGTTGAGATTCAAGAGAGCATACCTGTTGCTTATCAGCAAATGAGAAGCTAGTTTTATCAAATTTGATGTGACAAGAGATATAAACTTTGTTGGTGGGAACATGTAGGTACAAGTAACCTTTGTGAGCACCACTGTACCCTATAAAAACACATGATAAAGACCTAGGTTCTAGCTTGTTAGATACATAAGGTCTAAGGCATGGGTAACACAAACAACCTTACACTTTCAGAAAAGATAAGTTAGGTTTTTTGTTATAATATCGTCATCTTATACGACCCGATGTTGCAGTGGCTGTAAACAAGGTCTGCCAGTATATGACTGAACCCTATGTCGAGCATTGAGAACTGGTTAAAAGGATACTAAGGTATTTGAAGTATACAATCAACTATGGATTGGTCTTAAGCAAATCATCTGACACACAACTTCATGCATATAGTGACTCGGACTGGGCTGGCAGTTTAGATGATCGACGCTCAACCTAGTATCATGGAGTCCAAGGAAGCAAAAGACTGTATCAAAATCAAGTACTGAGTCAGAGTATCGAGGAATAGCCATTGCAACCTCAGAATTAATGTGGCTTCAATCACTACTAAAAGAATTGGGAATACAAGTTCAGCCTCCATCTCTGTGGTGTGACAATCTGGGAGCTACGTACCTAACATTTAATCTTGTGTTTCATGCTCATATGAAACATATTGAAATAGGCTATCATTTTGTACGAGACAGAGTAGCAATAAAGCAGTTAGCAGTCAAGTTCATATCAACAAAATATCAGTTAGATGACATCTTTACTAAAGGAATGGCTGCATCGAGGTTACAATTTTTGAGAGACAAGTTGAACATTCGACAAGCTCATGCACAACTTGAGATAGGATGTTAAGTGTACGTGTACTAAGACCGGTTCTTTGGGAAAAGATCAAGTCTACAACAGCTAACCAAACTAGCTATTCATAAGCTCGATTTTTAAGCTTCTGTTTTAACAGTTTTGATGGCTATACTTTGTAACCCTAATATAGTACTTTGTAAACACTATTTAAAGCAATGAAATCCACAAGATGAAGTGTGGAAACCATTTTTTCTTTCAATAAAAAAGGGATTTTATTAATCTGAATCAGAATCAACAAAATTACACGAATTAAATGGAAGCCTTGCAACAAGCTGGGCTCCAATCCCTTTTTGAAGGACAACCCCAATCCTATGAAAAATAAAGTCCCCCACTATGACATCCGCATCATGGCTAGCCATATAATTTCACAATCTCTTCAGAAACTCCACCGTATCACTCCCCAACTTCCCCAAAGTGGTAAAAGCCAGCACACCAAAACCAAAGCTCTGAGCCGTACTCTTCTCTAAATATTTGATTCTTTTTCGAGTGACAACATCATCAATTGCCTTGCCAGGGACAAAAGTGCGTACCCCGCCGCCTGTGAAGGGAGAAACAACTGTGTTATCCATACACACATCATACTCATTGTTCAAGTTATCACTAGGATATCCGCAGGTCTCAGAGCCGAGCCGGTGTCTGAAAGGAACCCCAAATCCACCTCTTTGCTAGATGGGAAACCCGCACGATAACAAATGTCAACAAAGGTATCACGAACCAGGTTGTGTCTGTACTTGAGACCAATCCCACTTGAGCAGTGCAGAGCGTGGTCCCCCAAAATAACCATCTCCCTGCCACAACTGGAGCATGAGTTACCTTTTTCGAAAAGAGGGATACCGAGCCGATAACGCAAGATAGCTCTAAAATGGCGAGGTCCAAGTTTTTGGTTAAGCCCAGCATCGGAATAGCCAACAAATAATCCTGCACATGTTTGACTCTGTTGCTCTGCCACAGGGCTGAATCACGCTCCGTCATAACAAACTGATTAGGTAGATTTTTCTTCACAACATCAGAGTATTTGATTGCCAAAGAGCTCATAGAATGGGAGGCAATATCACCAATGCATAACGAAGAATTCTGGATACCACATACCTATTGTATAAGTTAAGTGCATGATCAAAACTGGGACTCAAACCAGGCACTCCAGACTGCCTCAAAATGTTCCCCATTATTATTTTATTTTATTTTATTTTATTTTATTTTTTTTTAACTTAAAAGATATCATATATTATTAGTCTAAATCCGAATCCGAATCAGAAACAACATGATTACAAGATTTAGATGGGAGCCTGGCAACAAGCTGGGCTCCAATCCCTTTTTGAAGTACAACCCCAATCCTATGAAATAAAAAATCCCCCACTATAACATTAGCATCATGGCTAGCCATATAATTGCGCAATCTCTTCAGAAAATCTACAGTGTCGCTACCCAGCTCCCCCAAGGTGGTAAAAACCAACACACCCAAACCAAAGCCTTGAGCCGTGCATTTCTCCAAGTATTTGTCATTCTTACGAACGGCAGCATCGTTGATTGCTTTGCCCGGGACAAAAGCGCGCACCCCAACGCCTGTAAAAGGTGAAACAACTGTGATATCCAAACACACCCAGGCACTCCAGACTGCCTCAAAATGTTCCCCATTTTATTTTTTTTTTTTATTTTTTTTTTTTGAAGGTTGGAAAAACAAGAGAGCACAACCAACAAAGAAAAAACAACTACAAAGAAGAAGAAACCACACCTAAAAGGTGGGTAATACACGAAGGAGGAGAGTTAAATCATGTCTTAGGCACATGGTTAGAAATATCATGATAAGCTATCAAGTGTGCCATGATATTGACATCTTTCCTTATGAACTTGTATTCCACAGATTGGCAATTTGAGATCAAGTCTTTAATCCTGTTGATATTGTCTCTGATGGACCATGGGATCTTGGCAAATTTATATCTCAAGGCATTAATCACAATGAGGGCCTTCAAGAATAACATTTATGTGCCCAAAACTAACATCCAACTCCATTCCCATGAGGGCACTAGCAGCTTCAGCTTCAATGGGAAAACTATAATCAAATTCCTGAGCTTTACTACCAATGTGTTTAGCATGAGCATCACACATAATAACAACATCAGCATATCCTCTAGGACCAGCAGCACCATCAAAATTTATCTTTATCTTGCCAGTATGAGGAGGGTTCCAGTTGGTGTCTTCTTCATCCAACACATCTTGTTTAGTTTGATAACTGGTAACATCTTTCATAATAGCATCCATGTTGAACCAATAAACAGCTTCCCTAAGCACAGAAGTGATGTTGATTTTTCCTTTATTAAAGACAACATTGTTTCTCATCTTCCAGATAGCCCAAAAGAGACAACTACCAATTTTGAGCTTAGTGTAGTCCCCTTTCTCCTCTAGCCATAGAGAGATGTGATCTTTAATGGATAAATGTGGTGCTTCAGCAGGTCTCAGATTCATAGGGGGAGCAAAAAGAATGGTTTGAGATACCTGACATTACACAAATAAATGCTCTTCAGTTTCAACAACTTTCAAGCATAACCTGTAGTTAGAGTTGGCATCTTTCTTGAACTTGGAAAGTTTGCTGCCTACAGCTAGAGCATGCTTAAGAAGTCTCCATATGAACATCAATATTTTTGCAGGAAGACATCTGACTTTCCACAGGCTTTTCCAAGGAAAGGTAGGATTATTGGCACTTGAAGTTGAAGGCATTTTGTCTTGAAGAGTTTTGATGAAAGATTTAGCTGAGAATTTGCCATGAGGATGATGGGTCCAAAGAAGCATATCCTTAGTTTCCTCTTCCTGGTTACTGGAGAGGTAAATCTTCTTGATCTGATCAGCTTCAGATGGAGTAAAGAGAGTATCAATTTTATCATTATCCCATCTCTAAGGATTCTGCAATATAATGTCCTTAACTTTGTTGACCGTTAGCATATCAGTTAGCTGACATTGAGGTTTTTTGTTATGTATATTTGGAATCCAGGGATCATACCAGATACTTATATGGGTGCCATCCCCTATTGTCCAGCAACAACCACCTCTCATATCTTCTCTGCAAATAAGCATAGCAGTCCATGTAGAAGAGTATTTCTTAGGCTTTTTACATTCCCAGAAGCTGTCATTCTTCAAAGTACTTGGCTCTCATTAGCTGACTCCAAAGACAGTCCTCATTATTTAGGAATTTCCAATTCAACTTTGCAATCATTGCCTTGTTAAGATGTTGCAATGATCTGATGCCCATACCACCATTGTTCTTCTCCATTTCAAATTGCTGCCACTTGATGAAGTGCATTTTCTTGGTTTGTCTAACATGACCTCCTCGTCAGGGCCGTAGCATAACCTAGGCGAGCTAGGCAGCCGCCTAGGGCCCCCAAAAATTAATTTTCATTGTGTATAGTGTGTAATATATGTAAATGTAATGTCACATAACAATAAGATTAAAGCCCATACAGGAAAATAAAATAAAAATTAAAGCCAAAATTAAAGATTACATATACTAATATACTATACTCCCTTCGTTCCAATTTAGTTGATGGGTTTGGTTTTTAGACACTCGCCTTACACTTGTTAAAATTGGTATATTTTCACAATATTTTTAACAAAATTATTGCATTTGAGTTTGCAAATGTAACGTAGAAGATAAAATGCTTAGATGTTGTTAAAACATTTGTGAAAAAATACCAATTTTAGCAAGTGTAAAGCGAGTGTCTAAAAACCAAACCCATCACTAAATTGGAACGGAGGGAGTATTTTTTTCTCTTCTCCTCCGTAGCATTTTGAATTCTTCTTAAAGTGAAAATGGAAACCGAAAACTTGTCCTAAAATTTTTTGATTAAAATTTGGACAACAATAAGTTTCTGCTTAATTCATTTACTCATTATATATTGCTTTCCTTAGATTCCTTGTCTTGTCTTTATATAATCTTTGTTCAATTCTTTAGATCAATAGTTTAGCTATATCCCAGCAGCTGTGTATAACATTAACAATCGCAATAATCGCATTACAAATATAATCAGATCATCACGTCAATATTACCTTCAGTCGACGATGTCATAAGAAAGAATGAATGGGGTAGCAATGTTATCTATTGAGATTGAGATGTTATGTAAAATTAATTTGTATAGTATAATTGACGATTTCGCGTCGAGAGGGGCTGAAAGAGGGGTTTTTGTCATAAGATAAGTTGTTTTCTTGGTGTTTTTAGAGATTTTTCTCGCTAAATTATTTTATTAGACAATGTATAATATATTATTTTATCATATTGTGCAAAAAAAAAATTTGCTTATACAGGACCCCTTTTCTATGTTCGCCTAGGGCCCCAAAATACTTGCTACGGCCCTGCTCCTCGTAGCATTTGTCGTCCTCTTTATAGTCTTCTAGGAATAAGAGAAACCATATTGTTCTCTGTTTGACTTGCCCTCAAATGCAAACCCGGAGAGGGCAGGAGACGTTATGTTCGTTAGCTCAACCCTTCCGGCCTTTCCTAGTTCTGTCTAAATTCTTTAATACGAAAAATGATTACAGAGAGTGACACGGTGGAGTTCTCCTCTCTTTCTCTCTTGAATACCTTTTCCTGAATCGAAAATGTCTTCTTCTTCATAAATAAATTATTCAATTTAACTTTAAGCGTATATTTTAATCTACAAATTGCAGAGACTAATTTATTCAGCGATAAATAAAATCCATGGGATATCAAATTCAAACCCTCAGAATTATTATTACATTTTGCACCCTCTTTTCAATTCTCTCCTCTCCTTCTCACTATTTCTTCTTCCTTTCATGGCCGCCTCTTCCTTATATGTTTAAATCTAGGGTTTTTCACTTCTCAATAGAGAAGAACAATAGCCAACAACCTTTTTAATCAATCTCTTTGAAGATACTCTCAATCATTCATGGCTTATTTGGTAAGCTTCTTCTTTTGTCTCTAATTATAAAAAGGGTTTGTTTGAATCCTCATTTTAGAATAACCCACAATAGAAAAATTAATCTTGTGGTTTGGTTTAAGGGTTTTGATTTTTCTTATTTTTGTATTTTGGTGATTTAATTGGATATATCGGGGGTTTTTGGTATTTTGATTTTTGAAGATTTTATTGATCGAGAATTGATTGGGATTCTGTTATCAATAAGGACATTGATTAGTTTGATTTTTATTCATTTTTAAGTCTGGGTTTAAGAAACTTTTGGTTTTTTTCTTTAGGATGTCTAAAAAAGAGGATTTTAGTAGTAACTGTAGTAGGAAGAATGTGGATGGTGTGGGTTGTAGCAAGCCTTCTAAATTGATTAGGTTTAGTGAGAATCCTTTGGGTTTCAATGAGAACTCAGTTTCAAATGAAAGTGGAGTTGGTAGTTCTTCTAATGTAGTACCTCAAGATGATGTAGATTATGCTTATCTTCCGTCGCTTAGTGATGAGCTTGTTCATCATATACTAGCTAGGTTTCCAAGGTCAGAATACTGGAAACTTAGTTTTGTGAGCAAAGGCTTTCTATCGTTACTGACTAGTGGTGAGCTATACAAGTTAAGGAAAGAATATAGAGCAATGGAACCATCTGTTTTCATATTGCCATTAGCAACTGGGGATCCTCAGTGGTGGTCACTTGATCAGAAATTCAGATCTTGTAGGAAACTGCCTGTATTACCATCAGACTCGTGTTTTGCAGCTGGAGATAAGGAATCACTTTGTGCAGGAACTCATCTTCTTGTGTCTGGTAAAGAGATAGATGGTGTTGTTATTTGGAGGTACGAGTTAGCAATGAATAGATGGTACAAAGGTCCTTCGATGAATAACCCTAGATGCTTATTTGCATCGGCTAGTTGCGGTGACGTTGCTTATGTTGCTGGTGGGATTGGGTTGAGGAAGAATATGGAGATTTTAAATACAGCCGAGCTTTATAACTCGGAAACTAAGTCATGGGAGCCATTGCCGAAGATGCAAAAACGAAGAAAGTTATGCGCTGGTTGTTATCTTGATAACAAGTTTTATGTCATTGGGGGGCAAGGTGAAGATGGTGATCTAACTTGTGGGGAGTGTTTTGATGCTGAAAAGAATACATGGGAGTTGATACCAGACATGATTAAAGATGTTCCAATTCCTCCCTCAAGGTCTCCTCCTCTTGTCGCTGTGGTAAACAATGAACTTTACACACTCGAAGCGTCTTCAAACAAGCTGAAAGTTTACATGAAGAAGAGTAATTGTTGGAAAGAATTGGGGACAGTACCGGTCAGAGCTGATCATAGTAGAGGATGGGGAGTAGCTTTTAAGACTTTGGGGAATGAATTGCTTGTTATTGGTGGAACTTCAGCTGCAGGGCAAAGGATGATTATATGCACTTGTTCACCCGATCCTGAAGTTAAGGATTTGAATTGGAGGAATGTTGGCGAAGGTCGTAATAGAATGAGCCACTTCATTCTAAATTGTTCTGTTATGATAGCTTGAAGTTTGAGTGTTTTTTTTCTCTTCCCGGAAATAGCTTAGGGATGACATAACGAGCTAGAGAATCTAGTAGAAATAAAAACCAAGTCTTTGGGGAAGCACTGGGGATGGATCCGAAATGACTGCAAGCTTGAATTTGCTGCTGGGTTACATATATGATATACTTCTTTATTTGTAAGAAACTAGGCTTTTACTTAGAAAAGCAAAACACATGGTTATACTTTAACTGTCTTAATGCAGATCTTTGTTGTTGTTTTGCATGCTCTCTGGTCTGATTTTTTCATCCTAGTTAGTTCTGGTTAACTTAACAGCAACAATATTTTGATCCTTTGCTTGATTAATCTTAATAGTAATTGCCTATGGTTCTCTTCAGTAAAACAGATGAACAATGCCAAGTTTCCCAACATTTATTAACC
Organism: Papaver nudicaule; assembly: GCA_023529015.1. Classification (NCBI taxonomy): domain Eukaryota; kingdom Viridiplantae; phylum Streptophyta; class Magnoliopsida; order Ranunculales; family Papaveraceae; genus Papaver; species Papaver nudicaule. The sequence continues at coordinate 7,928 of JAJJMA010222703.1, forward strand.
TATAAAAGCAGACCAATGTGCATCATAGATAATGCTCTAAAATTGCATAAGCTACTTGTGGTGATCTATGGAAATATTCATATCCAATGCATATCGCCCGTTGTAATTGCTCACTCAAAAAATCCCCAAATCCATATTACCCGCGGAACATGGAAAATTCCATGGAGATGATGACGAAAGCCAAGTATATTTGTTTGAAACCCTAGGTTTTTCCGTTACTGGGTAATGCCTGGCAGCTTGATCTTCCAAAAGATCTAACATTTTAAACATAACCCCAACTCTAACAGAATGTGTTAAACAGTCTGTTCTTCAAGAGGAAATAGGGAAGAAGTCACAATTCGATTTTAAGAGGAAAGGAAACGCGTTTAGGACAGTGGACACCAGCGGTAGTTTTGACCAGAGATCATGGGCCCAATAGCTGTATCATTTGCCCGCAGATCCACAGGTTCAACCCTCTTGCATACCAAGCTGTATCCAATAAGGAATATAACCAGACCACTTTTTCTTCCAACACAATAGACTTGACATGTTTGGCTGAAGCCTCTGTAAAGACTTAACATGGTTAATATCTCTATGCAACATAAGTGCACAACTATCAAAACTTGACCAAATGTCAAACAATCTATACCAATACATATCCATATGAAACGTTTTTTTTTTTTTTTTTGGAAGGTTAGATTCATTAAAAAAGCTTAAAAAACGTTTTTTTTTTTTTTTTGGAAAGGTCGGATTCACTAACGAAGCTTAAAAAGCGTTTGTAATACAAAGTACATTTCTAGGGAGGCCAAGTCCCACTTTGTCATGTAAGATAAATTTATGTAAGAGAGTAGGAACAAAGGTATCCCAGATATGAGTATGAGCACTAGAGGGGTTCTGAAGTGTGTTTAGTAGCGCCTGATTAGCCAGAGCGTCCACCACTCGATTGGCTTTTCTGTAAGTGTGGGTGAGTTTGCATTCTTGTAGTCTGCTGATAATGTTTCAGATTTCATTAATCATGTCTCTAAGGAACCAGGGTACATCTTTAAAGTTGTGTACGAGTTTTACCAACGCGAGAGAATCCGCTTCAAACCACACTTTCTGCCAGTTAAATTGGTTCGCCATTTTTGCCGCCAAGAGTAGCGCCCATGTTTCAGCCACAATATCTGTTGTTTGGCGAAGAGGCGCTGCCACAGCTGGAAGGATGTCCGCATTAGAGTTTCTACCGATGATTCCAGCTCCCGCCAAACCTGGTTGACCTTTTGATGCACCGTCTGTGTTAATCTTAACCCAATCTGGCGATGGTTGTGTCCAGACAACATTAATTGTTGTTGTGTTCCGAGAGTTTGTAGCTTTGCGTGGTTGTGGAGAAGCGTTTGGTAAATTAGGCGGGAGGTAGATCTGAGCCCATTGGAACTCCTTCCAAAGCGTAATTGCCACTTGTGCTGTTTGGTAAGGCAACACATGTTTGTTGGCACACAATCTCGCGTTTCTGTCAAGCCAGATGTGCCAAACTGTGAAGAGCAATAGATTCTGTTGGTCGTCAGGAGCCTGCAAATCAAGGATTAAGTTAATATCAATAAAATGATTATGTTGAAAGGCCTGTGTGATAATCATGTTGTTGTTGTTGATCCATTTGCGCGAAAATGATATTCCATATCTGGACAACTCTTGGGCGTTGGAAAAGTAGATGATTTGTAGTCTCTGTATTCAACCTGCATCCAATACAAAGATTATTAGTGACAATATTCCTTCTAGCTAATAATCAAGGGAAGTGATTCCCTTTCTAGTGACTTTGCAGATGAAAAGCCGAATTTTTGGAGGGCAAGATAGTTTCCAAATCTTCTTGTCATGGATAATTGTTGTACTGGTGGTGGTGGGAAAGGTTGACTCTTGTGTGATGAGTTTTTCATAACTAGTTTTAGAGGATAATTCTCCCAATTTAGTAAAAGGCCAAACATAAGTGTTTGTAGTGACACTTGATGGTAGGTGGACACTGCAAACCATTTGAGCCATAGGTAGAGGAAGAGCTTCACGAACTGCATCAAAATTCCATGTGTTTGAGTCGGTGTTGATGAGAGAAGCCACATTCTTAGTAGGTCTAACTAGTTGAGGTTGGATATCATGAGGCAATTGTTTAGGAATCCAGAAATCACTGATTTTTTTCATCTTCTCATCACCAATTTTAGAGAAGTAAAACGGTCTTGGTGATGTTGAGACTTTTTCCAACCCTTTCCAGACCAGGCTAGCAGAGTCTAGTGGTGTAGGTAAGAATGGGGAGTCAAGTGTGCCATGTAGGTATTTGGCCAGACACAAGGTGCCCCAGATAGTTTCAGGTTGTGAATAAAGTCTCCAGGTTCTTTAAGAATTAAGGCATCATTATGTTCTTTACTCCTTCAATACCTAAACCCCCTAGTTGTCTTGGGGCTACAATTTTCTCCCACCCAATAGTATGCATTTTCCTAAAGGTGTCATCATGGCCCCAGAAAAAATTCCTGCTAATCTGGTCAATTTTGTCATGGTCATGAACATGAAGTCTTTGGATCTGCCTAATATGGTTAGTAGTTGGGGTTAAAGCAGTAGTGATCATAATGAGTCTACTTGCCGGATTAAAGCACTTCATCATCCAACCTGTGGTTTTCCTTTGTAATCTGTTGATGAGGTCAGAGTAAGATTGCGAATTGTGAATTCCTCCTACCATTACTTAGTTGAACTTCCAGATAAAGCGGAATTGTAGCAGTTGTGGAAAAGCCAAAAACTTGTTGTAGCCAGTCTTTCTTGTTCTGTTGTAGTCTCTTGTGATGAATGATCTGAGATTTGTTTTTGTTAATAGATTGTCCAGCAGAGCATGAGTATTTGAGGACTGTTGTGAGATTTTAAACCCCCTCAGCATTGGTAGTGCAAGTAAGGAGAAGATCATCCGCATACATTAAATGTAAAATTGGAGGTGCATTCATAGAGATCTTGATTCCCTGTACTTTACCAGAGTGTTGATACAATGCAAGATTTGCTGAAAGGACTTCAGCACATAGAATTAACATATAAGGGGAGGGATCTCCTTGTATTAGGCCTCTTGTAGGTTTTATATCACCATGTGCAGATCCATTAACAATAACCGTAACATTATTTGGAGACTCTTTAATTTTTTCCTCCCATCCCTAAGCTGAATATATCAAGTAAATTTCACCCCAGATGAGTGGCAAGTTCGGCAGATTCGAATACAAACTTTCCCAGTTGAACTTTTTTCTTTGTTGTATACTCAATTATGTTAAGTTGTTTTGCTCATAACTTCTTAGTTTTTCATTGGAATGACCTAATTTTTCACCGCTGTGCTTGTCTTCTCGAAATCTACACTTATACGATAGTTTAAGCTTCAACATTTGCATGCCATTCTACTCCTTTTGACAATTTATCAGTTTGAGTTCGACATATAATTTGCCTTTCTTCTTCATTGCTAAGAACATGTTTACCTTCGGCGTTGAGATATTTGGTTAACAAGATTAGCCGAATTGTTCTTCAGCAACTCCATTTGCGGAGAAAATAAGGGGGTTGACTTAGTTTTGGGGCTGAAAAGTCAGCTAAACTTACTACCGAAACTACCTAATTTCATTCGATTGAAACCTAGTTAATTTCTTCTTCTTCAATTTTTTATCCTCTATATTGAGTTGCAACACCAGAATCAGGAAGGAGGAGAGGAGTTCGGCTAAGAGGATTTGAGATATAAAAAAGTGATTTTTGATTATGGATTAAAAGTGATTTGACAGAAGAAAAAAAAATTGATTTTGATTTTGGATTAAAAATGATTAGATTAGATTTAGCTTTTTAATTTGATTTTGAATTAGAAATTATTATATTAGGTTTAGGTTTTTAATTTAGGGGAACCATAGTTTAGTAAATTTAACGATTGAGGGTAAGCTAGTAACCTTCGTATTAGGGCTATTTAGTAAACTACCTAAAAAAGAGGACGTGAGTTTCGAAGAGGCCCCAAATGGCGCTTCTAATATATCTAGTTGTCAATTTTAATAAATCTGAAGTATCATTCAGAGCTGAAATGACAATAAAGAAATCTCTTTGTGGATACCATATTTCATGTGTCTCCTAAGGACTTAAATGTAAAGTGACAGTAATTCGGGTCTATGTAATGTTAGAGCATAGCTCCATTGAACTCATTAACGTTGGTGTGTCAAGTTAGTTTTCAAGTTTAGATGTCAAAACACAATCTTTGATTAAGTCTACAAAAGTTGTTTCATATACTAAAATTAGATCAGGTAGTTGAGTTAAAAGTTTTGCCGAATAGCCTTGAAGAAGATTAAATAATACACGAAGATATCATGAAGACTCCATCGTTTAAAGTTAGTGTGGATTTTTCTTGGAATCTACTTATATATCATTTCGAAGCATAGTCGAGACTTTTGTATTTGTCTAAAAAAGATCTTATTTGAAAAGACATGCTCGTTATAACAATGCTCTTGTTCTGAATGCACATATTACTTAAGTGTATTTCGAGATAGGATTGAACTGAGAATGGTTCTTAAACCATGTACATTAATGATTTGCTCGAAACTTGAATGTACACAAGTTGATTTTTAACTTTCAGAACCTCGAAAACTGTAAGGGTTGACGAACCAGAAAGTGCGGTTCGCGAACTAACTTGTTTAGAAAGTTTCTGAATTCAAAACAGTTTTGGGGTTCCCCTGCCAGTCAAAAAAATCATGAACCCAAAACACAGGTTAGAGTTTGCGAACCAAATACTGGGGTTCGCGAAACACACCAGTTCACAAGTTGCCAAACTCAGATATTGTTTGGGGCTCGCAAACTGGGTTAATGATAATATATTGCCGACATAATAAACTCACTTTCAGTGCTAATTTTCCATTGACAAATGTTGATATGGGGCGCATGTATACCTTGTTAAAAACCGATAAACCGATCTTTCTCATACGGGAGATCTATTATGGAGTCTTTCATATGTAGAATAGTTTTGTTCTTTCTTAGAGTGTGAAGAAACCTATTATACATGTAATTAACCTTTGTGTTATTACTCTACGAATAAAACTCTTGAGATTTTAGTTACTTTGATAAAATGCAAGCAACAAACCCGACTTTCACGGTCTGCAAACTTACTTATATCCTAAGTAATCGTTACTTCAATCGCCAACAACCTAACCTTATTGAATATTATAAATTGAGAAAGACAAATCGATATACAGTCGATCCTTATCCTCAAAAGTTGTGTATTGTCGTTAGAGTTTTTATTTTTGAGACTTAATTTTCTTCATAAGAAATTAGTCTACGACTATTTGAAAGACTTCACTTAAGGATCCATGAAGCACATAATTGTTCTTCTTTTGATCGATTTCTCGCTCCGTATTTTGGTTAAGTTGTATCGACCACTCTTATCTTTCGACATCGAAGATTTTCATAGAGAACTTCGTATGGTTCCTTTAAGTATTGCCAATGTTTTCTCCCATAAGTCTGGATTAGGATGTTGTGTTCTCTTCATATGTATGGATTATCATGCAATGTCAGGGTTAAAGCACTTACATCTACGTTCGCCGGAAGAATCAACTTGTTTCCCAAGTGTACTTCTTTGGCAACTCTTCTTGTGTGTGAAGGAGTTGGTGGGTAAAGCCTTATAGTTTCATTAATGATCATATCTATATTTAACAATGAGAACAAACAAAGCTTAGCTGAAATCATTGGGATTTAGGTTTGGCAAACGAAATAGGTGTGTCCTGTAAAATATTATACATAGGTGTAAACAAATTATGTTACGTAAACTTATTATCTTCAGTTTTCCATGGGAATTGTCATAAGAACTATGCATGTTGTCCCAAAATAACTCAAGCACCTCATTTATTGTTTCATCTTGCCATTCTATATAGATGGCGAGAAGTAAACATGTCCATGTAAGTGCAGAGATAGTTTTTTCAAGACCAAAAAGAAGGAAAGTTTTGCATTCATCAATAAACGGATTTCTTTTTTCACCAGGTTCATGAGTTGCTTTCACTAGCACTCCAAGATAGTCACACCAATATCCTCCATCCAATTCTCTAGTTCACACCTTTTATTATATTTTCTTTATGAGCCCAATAATCAGTTTTCTGATTTATCTTTTCGAGTTAATTAGACGTTATGTCTTCATCTGTTGAATTTTCGCAAAGATAAGTTTCCATTGTCCTCCTTAGTTTCTTTATTGTATTTTATACAACAATTATGAATTTGTACATATTATGAGCTAACTGTATTTGTTGTTGAAGTTGTAGGGCATGGATATTGCTTAGAGATTTCTTTTCTATCTAGTTTCTAAGTGGTATAAGGTTTTTCCTAAAACCTGGCGAGTAGCAAATAACAAACTATATGGATGTTGTCTTCGTATTTCTTACGAGATTTATATATTCATTATCTAAGGCGAAGTAATGGGCCATCATCTAAGACTAAGTTAAATAGGTTATATCTCCTATTTTTCTTCATTCATTGCAGATAAATGAGTTTTAACTTTAGATTTGTATTTACCTTCACTTAACAATGAGTTATATCTCCTAATTTGCTTCCAATAAACCCTTTCAATTCACTACATTTCTTTGAAAACAATCTTCTCATTTTGGTTCTAATTAGTTTGTGTATTTTCTTGAAGTATTTTTCTTGGTGTTATAATAATGGACATTTTCTTTGTATAGGTGGCGTTTCTATAAGTCGTAGTACCAATTATTCCTTTATCAAACATATTTGAAACTAATTTTGCTTCTGAAGTTAAAAAAAAAAAGAAAAGAATGAAATGTTGGATCCCACACAAGAGGGATGTCCATCGGTTATGTTTGGAGAACAACAACAATAAATTGTTTCTCTTAGAAAACAACAACAACAACTTGTTGAACAACGAACAAGGTGCAGGTTCCAGTACTAACTAATGCCACTGTCATATTTGGAAAAAACAACAACAATAAATTAATTATAAAGGAAACCATATTGAAGTTGTTACATGGCAGTTTGATTTATCAGGATGATCAACTATAGACCATTGGTCGTTTCTATATCGGTAGTAAATACCAATTTCGACAAATCTGTATTGGCCGCTAGAATCCCTGATGCGCCTTGCACTTCTATCAGGTTATTATGTCGCATGTCAACTTGAAGTTGAGTTAGACTAAAAAATGCTAATTGTCCGGGGCTACAGGTATTCAGTATGAAATTAGTTACGGGTGGCGATAAAAATATTTATAGCCTCTTGAAAATAAGAGTTAGAGAAAATCAAGACTCCTGCCCATGTTTATCACACTAAGATGTCTAAAAGTTATAGTTGGGACTTGGGAATCCTGGATAAATAATTATGTTTAGCCAATAACTTCTCAGATCACTCCAAAGGTTATAGTAAGTTGTATTTCAATAAAATAAAATAATTAATACATGATATACCAAAGATACTAGTCTTTTATAAAATTATGCAGACACATACCCACTCTAATTTGAATGGATATCGATTCCACCATTGACTAACAACCCTCCTCCACAGGCCATGGAGAGTGAAAGTATCTAGGAGTGGAACCCGTCAGCCATTCCTAGTGTAACACACGCTAGGACCCCATTGAAGCCTCAGATCAAACTCGGCGTATCCTTCCTGATAAGTATCCCGTGTAAAAATAGAAGATAATTAAGTCTATTTAGAATAATAAGTCTTAGACTTGAAGAAACTGTGTCATTTTATTAATTCTTACAGTATATATCCCTTTATCATAAAAGAAGACTTAAAAAAGTCTAATAGAGATTAAGAAAAACGCCACAACGACTTAAATAATATTATCAGGCTCAATTACGGTCGCATTTAAGTACTTTAAATTCTTGATTTTCAAAGTTTAATTTTCAATGATTTTTAGTTTAAATTATGTTATTTTAAGGCCAAGAAAGTCTCCTGATACCAAGGTTCCACTGATTAGTACGGCGGTAACCTATCCCTTCCCATTAGGGAGAGGGCAGGAGTTCGACTCCTTGTAGTATATAAAAAAAAAAGTCTCCTGACACCGTACTCAAGCTATGTGTCCCTAATGCTAGGCAAATTATATTATTTCTGATTGAAACTTCATATTTACATAATTTATGTAATCTTTACTTCAATACAAATTGAGTTTCTGTAAATTTTTAATCGTAATAAATGTGGGTTTCTTCATCTTTGGACTTTGAAGTTTCCATTAAATTCTTCTCCGGACTTTCAATTAAGAGTTTAGAATTATGTTAAAGCACAACGTGCCTAAAGAAGTTATTATAATTTATGATGAATTTAAGATTTAAATATGAGTTTGGTTTGAATAAAGCCTTAAAAATAAAATGAAGTGTAGTTATACCTAAGATTTGTAT
>JAJJMA010222707.1:0-16352 GCA_023529015.1 Papaver nudicaule
CCATCACGAGGAGCTATGGGAACCGAAGGTTATGATGAACCTACTCTAGCTAGGTCTGAGCATGGTGGACGCGTGTTGGAGCTGTTACTTCTCGAGCCTATACCACGGCAGAGGGATAGGGAGACGTGTGGATCACCAAATGGACGCATCAATGGTGGTGAGTCATCAAAGGATAAGAATCAGCGCATCAAGAACATCGAAAAAGTTGTGTAACAAAGATAGATTCTCCAGAAGAGGTGTCGATTCAGGAGTGGACAACCAAGGCGGTGCTAGAAATCCAGCTGTTGACAATGACATCAAATGAAGAAGGAACCAAAAGTAGCAAAAACTAGTAACCGTCATAAACTACTATAAATACCCCACTCCACTGAGAATGGGGGTCGAATAAATTTTAGGTGGATACGCTGAGGAACAATCTCTATCCATTAGTCCACCAGAGATTGTAATAGTATGAATATCAGTAGTAACAAGAGCTTATCCCGAGGATGTAGGCATACAATATGCTGAACCTCGTTACATCGGTGTGTTATTTATTGTTTTAGTATTGAGAACTGCTGAATGATTGTGGATCATTTAAGCCATCATAATACATGTATTGGATAAATTGCAGACTCCGGTCGGCATCCTTTGCTATGTACTGATGTTGTGATTGACGCCAATAGAGTTTAGATACCTCTAGTGATATCTCTACCTGCGTAGTTATGTCCGAGGTATTGCAAGACTAAGGCCACTTGTTTAATCCTCATTACAGTCACTTTACTTATTAATCGGTTGATGTATGATATGGGAAAATTAGTATCAACAGTTTGGCGCTAGAAACAGGGACCAGTGTCCTTGTATAATCACGGCAACGAAGTTTTCAGCGTATGTTTTTAATCTTAGCTGTTATTTTTGCCATCATAAATCTATTTTTGAAAATCACCCGATAATCTTTGTTTTTTTCGCTAAGATATGCATTTTTGAGATAACTAGATCTTTACCCCGGAGGACTCACACCGTTTTTTAGTGGAGAAAAGTGACCTTAAGGGGATAAAATTTCTTAATCTGAAAGGTAACAAACCAAAAGGAAGATAAGCCTAGTAATCTAGGTGTGTGAAGTTGTTCCAATAGAAAAAAGATTTGTTTTCTAACGTTTTTCAGCAGATTTTGTTATCAAATTCCACGAGGATTCCTCGTTCCATCTTCTTAAAAAACAAACCAATTTCACTATAGGCATTGCGAGAGAATTGTTCCCCACAACATGTCATAAATTTCAGGAATACAACAGAGATTTGGGAGAACAGAAGACAAGCACAACAATCAAGGAGTATAAAGGCGTTAGCGGCGAAGGAAAAGAGGCATCACTAAAAGAAACCCTACGACGTGAAAGAAGAAAGGCCAAAAACAAGCCGATGAACCAGACAAAAACCACCAGCCCGAGGTATGAACCAATGAATTTGAAGATGAGCGTGCCACAAGAAGACATGATGGAGTGAAGAAATGGCAAAAGCCAACGCAATAACGAAGGAAGCAGCCAAGATAGGGAAACCAGGAGCAAAGAGAAGGAAGTACCCCAAGAAAGGCACGGGGAAAGTCATGATACTGTAACCCAAACAGAGGTAAAATGCCCAAGCAACTTGCATTGCTTGAAATTTGACATAAGCACGGCCTTGGTATTCACCTTGGAGGTAAAAATCCACGGGGGTACCAACGAAGGAGAATTGATTGTAACTCGGAAAGCAAAATTAGGGTTAGCAGCGGTTTTCTAGGAAAGCTAATACGTATAATCTCCGTACTCTTGATGACTAGAGTTATTAGGGCGAAATTCGAAATAACAATAGACGAAAATAGGAAAACACGAGAACTAATTCGAAGAAACTATCTTCTCTAGATTATGAACAAGAAAACAATTACAATTCTCTCTTTCACGCTCACAATCTCTCTAAACAATTTAAACCCTAAATTGTTTGCTAAGCTTGCTTTTGCAACACCTCTAGTGATTACCTCACAAGCTTCTTCTCTAGATTTACTAGATGTCTAGATATCTCCCCGAAATATCTGAGTGTCTTCGGTTGCACCCTTAGCTGCCTACGTATCCTTTTACAAGGAATCAAACCAAACGTAGTTCATTCTAATTGATCCATAGAACCCCCATCAAAGAGATACCTTGAACCAACTCACTACCACCCAAATAGATGGGATGGAACTTTACACCTCTGCTAGGATGTCTTCCAGGATTTCATGCCTCTATTGAATGCCTTGTCTAGCTATTTATAGTGGTTTGGTTTCCCAAACCTCTAAGGAATACATTTCCTTATCTAGGAATATTTCCTTGTCTATGAGTATTTCCTTATTTAGGAATACTACCTTGTCTAGGATTCCTTCCTTAAAAGAATCCTTCTCTATTTGGAATTCATTTCCTAAATAGAGTTCTTCCCTCAATTAACTAAGTTCTCTAAACGACGAGATACACATGTATCAAAAGCAAAACAAGGGTTTTTTCACGCAAACACTGCAAACAAACATCAAAAATCCTGTTCTTGATCACGTCTGTGATCAAGGATGGGTTCTAAACAACCACCTGATCGAGGTAATCAAGCTATGAATTACCTAGAAGCTACTGTTAAGAAGTTTGAGCCATGAAGAATCGATCTCTCACCATTCCCGCCACCATATGTGAACGAGGATGGAGTTCTATGCTACAATATTCCAGAATCATCAATGGAAAAAGCTTTGAATTGTTTTGAGTTTGCGTTGATAAGAAGATTAGATTTCACGAAGACAGATTGGGAACCAGCTATGGCTTCTCTTGTTTCACAATGGAAGTTAACTGGTTCGCATAAATTCTTGCAACTACGTAGGGGTTTCTTCACCATTGTTCTATCGAATGATGTTGATAAGATGAACGTCTGGCGTAACGGATACTGGTTTGTCAATGGTAAAGAGAAGCAAGCTCTTAGGGTTCAGAATTGGGTTCCCAATTTCGTCCCTGAGAATCAAAGAATCACTTGTACAAGTGTATGGTTTTGATTTCCTGGGCTACCATTAGAGTACTGGCAGGAAGAAATTCTTTTGGGTTTATGTCTTGGTTTAGGGGTTCCCATAGCTGTTGATAAAAGAACTTTGAACAAGGAAGCTAGTACGTATGCACTTCGATAAGGCAATACCATATGATCAAATCAAACTATCCTATAAGGGTGTTGATTTCGTCCAGAAAATCGAGATGCCATTCCCTCCACCGTTCTGTGTTCACTGCAGGATACTAGGGCATGTGGAAAAGGGATGCAAGGTCGTAGAGTATGAGAACAATATGGCAGCAGCAAAAACTGTTAAGGATTTGAGAATCAGACGTGAGATGATTGAGGAAGCAAAGAGAATTCGAGCAAGTAAGATTCCAGCTAACAACAATCTGATAACTGAAGAGATGAGAGAAAGAAAGAGAGCTGAAGCTGAGATGAGGTTGAAGAAAGCTGATGACGAGAAGAAATCGCGAGAAAAAAGCTCTGTTTTTTCAGGGCAAAACAGAGCATCGATGAATGAAAGTTCTAACCCTGATATCAGGATTCGTAACCCTGAAATTCATCATGATGAACCAACTAGAGAGGCTGGAGAAGAACCAGTAGCTGCTGATGACCAACCAGGGGGAGTGGGATCGAAATTTTCTGCTCCTGATGAAAACAGAGTGGGTATGAACCCTAATTTTTCTGATCAATCAACCATTCAGAAAATTCACGAGATGGAGATAGCTAGGATAACAAAAGAGAAACAAGATGCTGAGGATGAGAGATTGGCAAGGGAACTACAACAAAGAGAATTCGAGGGTGGCAGTAGCAGGCCATCAACTGGAAATCGCAATGATGATCATGATCATCGTGATCACAGTAAAAACAGAGTCTCAAGAAATCATGCTGGCTTTATGAGGCAGGGAAGAGGAAGAGGAAGGGGTGGATACGATACTGATGTCAATAACATTGATTTCTCAAGGGTTAACATGAACAGAAGATCGCGAAAAACTGTCGGTGTTAATGAAAACCCGATGTTGCTTACCAACACCTTTTCCAGGTTACGTGATGATCAGGGGGAAAAATCATACAGAGAAGACGTTAGTAGCTCTGAGGAAGTTGAGGATTTAGGTGATGCTTATGCCTTGGCTTTTAATGATGATCAAGATTTCTCTGATGAGAATGATGAAGAGAATGATGGCGGTAGGAAAAGCAAGAGTAACAACACGACTCAGTCTATCGATTGGGTCCTGGCTTCTCAAAGGGATGAAGAACTCAACAGACAATTGTTGATCCAGCAGAAGAAGATGGAGGATGAGGAAAAGAAAAGATTAGAAGAAGAAAATAAACGACAAGAGGAAGAGAAACATGCTGCTGAGCTAAAAGAGGAGAAGAGACGACGTAGAATTGCGTCACAAAAATTAAAGGATGATAAGGAAAAAAGAAGAAGTGAAAGATTAAAAGACAACAGAGATAAAGAACTAGACAGTGGGGATAATGAAGTGGATGGTGATGATATGGATGCCAATAACAATGTTGATTTGACTGGATTTGGTGATGAAGAACATGAAGACAGACCAACTGAAGGTATAGAAGATGATGGAAAGATGAAAGGTGATGGTAATGATGCAATCCCAGATGCTACAATTCCAATAGAACCACCAATTGTGAATCAACCACCGGTTAAAAAGGTGAACGCCAAGAAGCCAAAGAGCAAGAAAACAGGAGCTAAATAACTTAAGACTTGTCTTAAGTTAGATTATAGTCTATGAGTAGAAGTCATGAATTGATTGTTAGGTTATTGGCCATTGGCCTTGTTATTTTATTTTGTTTTTCTTTTTTAGCTTTCTTGCGGCACACTAGGCATGTCAAGTGTGCCATGCTACTCTTTGTTTTTCTATTGCTTTTTTGCTAATACATATGGGACCCCTTTTTAGCAAAAAAAAAAAAAGATTGTAACTCGGAAAAGAAGCCATACCCAAAAGGAAGAAGAGAAAGATGCACCACCCAATGGCTGCAAAATCATCACGAAGATGAAGAACAGAAGGACTACAAAGAGGTGCCAGCAAGGAGCAAAGCCGAAGAAATCTAAGAAACAAAAGAACGAAGAAGGCACCAGCAGAAAGAGAAGAACAACAGAAGCGTCATATACGGTCCTCGCAGAAAGGCCATCGGAGATTGTACGAAAGGAGGGTGGTAGAAGCGATTTTTCTTACCCATCCACGAGGGTTAAGCAAAAGGAGGAAAGAGCATCCCACAAAGATCAGTGTGAGTATCACTTAACACAGGGGCATGCCACTGACCATTAATGCCAGCATCTACGTAGCACTATCGAAGGATACATAAGCCGAGGGGAATTTGGCGAATATGCGACTATCCCACGGAGGTATTTTGTCCCGAACATGGGCGAAAGCTATTATGATACAACAAATGAAGCAATGAACCTATCTCCACCGAAGAATGTGGAGCACGAAGGAGACATAACAACTACGATGCCCTTGGTAGTAATATTGGTGATACATGAACGGAGCACCACGAAGGTGCTCATCGACGAAGGAAGCACACATAATGTCCTGTTTTACGAACAATTCCTACAAATGGGGCTCATAGACGAATATATGGGCCCCACCATGACGTATATCCATGATGCTTATGGAACGACGATGGCGACTAAAGGATAAATAAAATTACAGGTCGAAATTGGGCCTGTGAAAACCCAAACAAAGTTTACTGTTATTGATTCACCTACCCCATACTATGCAATATTGGGGGAAGGGTGGATCTGCGAAATTGGTGGAGAAATGTCGAAGTGTCGACAAAACATGAAATTCTCAACGGTGTAAGGAGAAATGCACATATGGAAGGAAACCTTGTTTTAATGCAGGAAACAAAAAGGAGTCTCCGAAGAATAGAAAGACCCGGCATCACGAAGAACAAAGACGGAGAGATTAAAATCATGGCAAAGGAAAGTTGCATGGATACAAAGGCGGTAACAAGTTTCAGACGATCGGACTACAATAATAGACATTTTAGGGGAATCTCCAACAATAGACATTTTTAGGGGTGATTGGAACACCATACAAAAAAAAAATAACAAGAAGCGCAACAGAACAATTGCCATGACAGGAGCATACCTGTTGTACACAGGTCATCTCTAGGATCCTCATTAATATGTATGAGGCGAAAAGTAAGAATCCCGATGATAGAGATACTTGAACGTCGTAAACTGCGGGAAAGCCTATTTCCCGGACTGCTATCCTAGATTCCCTATGGCCAAGGGTGTCGAAAGGTAGGGCCAGTCCAAGAAAACATGGGTAAACACACTTACCTGAGGGGAGTAAAATCCTATCAATTTTGGGGGTAGACACACCTACCTCGAGGTAATCGCACTTACCTCAGGGTTAAAACATTAGCCTTAAGCTGTGGAGAACATTCAGAAATACGAAGATACTGCAACAACATGTTATATAAAGAAGAAGAGTGTCCTGGTGAGCTAGGCCCTCCTCGTCACCCACACCCAGCAAAAAGATCAACAAAAAAGAACGGAGCCATCTCCGCCCTACTAGCAAAAAGTTTAAACATCCACGATAACAAGGAAGCACAAAAGAAAACAAGTTAGGAACGAGGCCATCCTCGTCCCAAGGAGAAAACTACAAATGCAAATATACGAGGCCATCCTCGTCTTTATCAAGTCAAAAGGCAGAAAGATCAAATATCTGGTACTTCGGCACGGGGGAACGTATCCCAAGATTAGGGTACATAATATTGAAATGACCTTCAACAGCTGCAAAGGTGCCATTAATAAAGTCGGTAGATTCTTGGGCATACTGGCGAACTCGATGCTCAGCACGGATATTTGCTTGTTCATCCACATTTGCTTCAAGGGCCTGAAGCTGTTCACGAAGTTGGTTAGATTCACTCACCAAGGATTCTTCACGAGGGGCGAAGGAAGCAATGGTAGCGTCTCTCTCAGTAACTAAGCCTTCAGCTGTTGTAGCCCTTTGGGTAAGATCACCCACTTGGTTTTGCAACCTATGAATCTGTTCCTCCAACACTGCAAGCAAAGATGATAAGAGGTTATGAGAATTCAGCCAAGGAGAAGAAAGGATAAGAAGACAATCATAGTGCATGCCCTAAGCTACCTTGGGCATGGCTTTGAGATATTTCAAGATTATGCTCAGTATCTATGTATTGGGAGTCAACCAGGGAGAATTCTTCGGACAATTGCTCATACTTCTTTTCCATGGAATTAAGCGAAGATTGCAATGTTTCATTGTCAGCTCTCAAAGAAATATTAATTGTATCAAGCCTATGCACCTGTTCAGAAAATTCCCTAACAACGGAAACCGAAGCAAGGGCAGGTTGAGAAGATGAAGAGCCAGCCCGGTCAACTTTCTGTTCCAGTTCTTTCACCTTAAAATACAATTTATTCCTCTATGCCTTGTCCGTTGCCCATTTTTTCTCTGTTTCCTCCAAATCTTGTCGGGCATCAGCATATTGCCTCTGTTGAAGAGCAGCACGTTGATCCATTGTATTAATCTCCCCTCTCAACTTCGCAATCAGCTCATCTTTTAACTTAAGAGAATCCCGAAGATTATCTATCTCTTCCACCATCTCGGTAGCAAAAGAACGAGAAGTTTCTAACTCAAGTTCAAGACCTCGGTTAAGGGCTAGGTATTTATCTTTCTTTATCTCAACATGCCAGAGGTCACGACGGAATCCGTTGCGTTCAGCACGAAGTTCTTCAAAGAAGAAAGTAAGAAAGAGGAGACGAGAACGAACATTCAATCCCCATGCAAGAATATACATACAAGCAAAATGAAGAGAAACATGCGAAAAAGGGGGAAGGTCGTATATACCTATAGCTTTGTTCATTTCCTGGGTTAGTGCAGCATCAGCCGAAGTCCGAGCTTTCTGAGCCTCTTCTTTGTCAGCTTGGGCAGAGCTCAAACTCTTATTCAAATCCACAAGTTCTTTCTCTAGCTCTGCTACCCTAGAAGACGAAGCATTACCTTGTTGAGAAAACCTCAACTCGTTCAGGCTCTTAATAGCACTATCACGATCAGATACAATCTGAGTAGCATAAGATTCAAGATGCGCACACTTGGTTGGATAGAACTTCAGCAGCGGGATAGCACTCCGGACATATAGAGACAACTACAAGCAAAAAGGAAAATGATGAGGCACAATTTAAAGCAAGTAAAGAAGAATTATGTCAACAACAACAAGGGACGAAACCCACCGCGTAGAAATTCAACTCAGGGAAGGAGTCGGAGAACTGATTTACTATTTTCTGGGCTTTCTCCAATTTAGGTATTGGACCAGCAGCAAGGGGATGAGAAGGGTTCAGAAAGCAATCCTGCATCTCCGCCATTTGAGACCCCAAGGACTTCTCCAACTGCGACTTATCCTCGGGATTCACCAATAGTACATTCGCAGAAGAAACATGTGACGGAGGTCTCAAGCAGCGTGCAAACAATACCTCATCTGACTCTGTTAGGGCATTGTCCGGTTAAACCCACTAGCGTTGGTATGTCAAGCTAGTTGTCAGTTTTAGGTGTCAAAATTCAATTCTTGATTTAGCCTACTAGAGTTTAGATTTCGGAAATGGGATATAGACAGAGTAGTAGAGACCTTGAAGACGAAGACTGTGAAGACAAAGAAGACATCAATTATTCTTCATCGACAAAAGGTTAGTAGGAGTTATGACTTTATGGATATTCTTCTATTCTACTTTCTCTAATCTTTCGAAATATAATCGACTACTTTAGTAGTGATAATGGCGATTGAGATCGTGTTCTTGTGTAACATGGCTTTATGTCATGACCAGTATTTGATCCCACGAATACTGTGAATCAAGAATGCATGAGATAGATTCGACACCATATGTCCATTACAATGGTTTGCTTGCAAACTGTTATGTTGGATATGGATGAATCTAAAGGAGTACTCTTGAGCAAAGAGCCTGTGGATCACATCTGAGGACGTTCTCACGTCTAAGTTCTGGCTCAGCTCAGTACTTCCAGCGGAATCCGGATATGACCTAATTTGACCAGCAGACGGTTCCTGAACCGGTTTGCGTACCAGACTCGGAAATTCTCCTGTGTCTAATTTGTTCACGTACCAGTACGTGAACCTGACGCGGAGATTTCACTGGTAGTCGAATTAAGAGTATATTCTTTTAGAATTTCACTCTGAGTCAAATTCCAAACTCCTTTATCTCTTAGATGGACTTGTGTAAAACATAAATACCTTTTGTGTTCCATCTAACGATCCTCAATGAGTCAATGAGATAAGATTATCTCTGGTCTGTTGGATTTCTATCTTGAAGTGTTTTTGAGCCAACAAAACACTTGGCAGATAATTCTAAAAAGAATTCCAATTGAGATTAATCTCTATTACTTGGTTGGAAAGTTTAGGGTTTCCTTAACTTGTGGGACAAGTAATTGATTGCTTAATTCCAAAGCAACCTATCTTATTGAGTGCTATAAATAGAGGTGTCTATGGACAGATACCGCAAGCATCAAGCATACGTGAAGGTCCTTAGGGAAGGTAACTGTGACGCCCCGCCTAATCGACCTGCTTAGAAGTCAAAGGCACATTCCACTCTAAGAGGCATTAAGGATCTAATACAAGTAATTATACTCCAATTTAATATTTCAATCTAAAAGATTTATCCTCAAAACTAACCCTCTCTGATATTATGTAAAAGAAAAACCTCTCAAGTGATATAATAAAAGTAATGTGTTGTTGTTACAATAACAAAGATGTAAAATATGACACAAACACCGTTAACTCGCTAAGTCTTTAGATTACGAATCGTAAATCTTCACGTGCACCATCGCTTCTGGTAACTGAAACTGAAGTGGAAACGAGTGAGCACATCATCCCGAAGGGTGCTCAGTGGAAACAAATACAGCATTCAAGTAATCACTAACATCCTTTACAGTTCTACTAAAGAAAGCCGCAAACACCTTTTACACTCAACACTCAGCAAGTCATCGAGATATAACATGTTAAGTAAGTGTTATTCTAACCCGTCCCCGCATAGCAATCTCATAAAGTGCCCACACAAATTATGAAACCAGGATTTCTCCCGAGTAAACGTTAGCATAACCAGTCAGACCGCAATGATATTCCCAAAAGAATGGTTCAACCATTACCAATAAGACCATAACAAACAAGCACAATATGCGTATATCTGATTTTCCCAAATAGAATAATATATATAGTATTGTGACGGGGAAGGTAGCCGCCCTACTAATAATATCGAGACGGGGAATCTAGCCGCCCTACTAGCTAAAATATGTATAAAATAATATATAATACTGAGACGGTGAAAGCAAATAGCCGCCCTACTAATAATATTATTGAGACGGGGAAGGTAGCCGTCCTACTAGATAATATTGAGACGGGGAAGGTAGCCGCCCTACTAAATAATATTGAAACAGGGAATCTAGCCGCTCTACTCAACTTAGCGAGAAGCCGTGTAAAAACACAGCCGCCACTCGCGGGGAAACCAGACAATACATATCAGGCGCATACCCATCCAATACACACAATCATGCTTACAGATAACTAAACATTAAACTAATCAATGATTACAAGAAGGTTATAAGAGTTCCCACCTTTTTAAAGACAAAGCATTCCCACCTCAAGCTCCACCGTCCATTGGTTCATCTCTCGTACTAATCGTTGTTATTACAAAGCAAATGTTAATCATACAATCACTCAAAGAATAGTTAATTAAACTATATTTCACTAATTTTATTTTATAAATTAATTTACTCATCGGATCTACGTGAATTATATGTCATTTCGAAGGTCTCGCTAAGCCCTCCAACTTTGCAGAAGGGACCAAAAGCTAATTTGGACTCTAAGTTGTCCAAATACCCAAACGAGGAAATTAAACAATTGTCCCTCGTTTTCACTAGCCTTCACAATTATCCTTCAAGGGATATATTTGAAATGATTAACCTTCTAGAAAGTTTTTATAATTTTTTTAATTCCAATAGTAACCTTCCATGTATTATTACTTTCAACAAAACATTTCAGATCTAAAACCATTCTCATTCACCTATCTTTCTCGTAAACGGCTGAACACCACCACCACCAACAACGCCACCACCACCACCACCTCTGCCGTCACCAAATTTATTAACCTTCTAATATTCGATAGAAATTTAACTGTGAGATTTGATAAAGAGATTCGAGTGAAATCATGATGAAGATCGATTGGAGTTGTTTTCTTTTTTCAGATTCAGAGATTTTTGTGACGGAAATGGTTTCGATAGTGGTGGATTCGATTCAACTTTTTTTCTGCTTTTTTTTTCTTCACGAGTTTGATGACGGTGGTGGTGACGATCTGATGATAATGGTGGTGGTGGACGGGAAGGTGGTAGTGAAGATGAAGATCGATCTGAATTTTTTGATGACGGTGGTGCTGGAGGAGGAATCAAAGGCGGTAAAGATGAATGAAGATCAATCGAAAGTTGATGCTGATTGGTGGTGAGTCTGGTGGCGACATCTTCATTCTCTACCTTCACGTTTCACGATCTGTAAGTGTCACCTCAAACTAGTAAATTTAACTACTGTAGGGTTTAATTGTACTGATCTTCTTTGTTTTCAGAAAGTTGTTGAACATTTTTGTTAGGTGTGTCTAGATTTTAGGGGTTTATGATATATCGACAAAAATTGGAGAAATTAGATTTTTCTTTCAAGTAACACACGAACTGATTGAATGATACTTGTTTGGTTAAAATTTGAAGATGAATTTCCTTTGGTTTTACAATTTTTGCACAATTATTTGTCTTTATCTTGTGTTTTGATATCTGCTTCAGCTGGTGCTTACTTTCATATTCTAATCAACATTGGAGGCATCAGGCATGTACAGGATCCATTGTGTGGCTAAGTATATGACTCCTGCATATGAAGAGGTAATAAATTCAGTGGTATTTTGATGGTGGTGTTCGTGGTAATGGCGTTAATATTATCGGATTGCAGTGGTGATAGATGTTGGTGGCTGTTGTGGAGGTGGTGGTGGTAGTTAATGATATTGTAGTGGTAGACATCATCCGCATGACATCATCGAGGTATATTCCCAGTTATGTGATTCAATTTCAAATTATAGTACTAGTAGTATATGTTGCAAATTGTTAATGGTTAGGGTAAATTACTTGATTGGTAATATGAGAGAACTAGTTAGATTGAGTTGTATGTAGGAATATTACCAAAATTTGCAGAACTTATACTTGGGATTTGTGCAACCTCTTTAGGTCCAAGGGAGGATACATCTTATACTAATACTGTAATAGAGATGATGTTTCAGTGCATATCTAGCAGAAAAGAAAAGTCACCAAATCTACAACTGAACACTTCATGCAAAAGCTTGGTATGTACACACAGACAGACAGACAACTCTGCAAATTACGCAGTTTGTTTTTTAGGCTAATATTGTCTAACATTTGTCCTTTTAACAACTGCTAGTCTTAAAATCCTCCGTCGAGATATTGTTATACACCGAGATAGGTATGATTCACATTTTCACCCAGCAACTTAAGTATGGTTTTTTTTATATAATATTTACTGAATGTTACTGCAATGCGGTGCAGTGATTCATTTGTTATTTCGATTTTGGTTTACTTGTTTTGATGTGCATGCATGGAAATGAACAGGCTATAAGATTCCCAAGGGATGAAAAGTGTTTGCATCATTTAGGTTGTTCATCTTGATCAAAATCACCTGTATCTGTCCAAGAAGAATCTATGGTGCAATGGTAGCACAACTGACTCCATGTCAGAAGATGCGTGTTCGACTCATGCTAGGTTCACTCTTTTAAGATTGCAGAAACACTTCGGGCACCAACTAGGCAAGTTGGCTCTACCTTTTGATGCCATCTTGATTAGTTAGCTTCACAATTTGGTGCCATTTTGGCCAGTTGGCTCTACTTTTTGCGCTTTCTCATTTGTTGTTTGCATTTCTTAAGATGCAATAGTTTAAGTTACCAAACAATTAGTGTCGCATTTGTGAGATGTTTTTAAACCAAATTTAATCATCCAATTAACTGGTTTCTGGGTTGCGAAGGTAGCTTGCACGCTTTTGGTGATGTTGTTAGCAGATTTCTCCATATTTATGATGCCAACTTGCCAAGATGGCTCATATTTCTTGTGCCAGCTTGGGTAGTTGGTTGCAGAATTCGTCCAGGTCACGCTTCTGGACACCAGACTCTGGTGTCAACTTGCCAAGATGGCTCAATTTTTTTATGCCAACTTGGGTAGTTGGTTTCATACAGATCAGGCTCCTGGACACTGGATACTGGACTCTGGCGCCAACTTGCCAAGATGGCTCAGGTTTAATGTGCCAACTGTAGTAGTTCGTTAAGTTTGTTGTGCCAACTTGGATAGTTGGTTCTGGAATTTTGCAAGGTTGGGATCCTGAACACCAGACTCTGGTGCCAACTTGCCAAGATGGCGCAGGTTTGTTGTGCCAACTGGGGTATTTGGTTTCGGAATACTGCTAGGTTAGGTACCGTAAACATGCATGTTTCTAGATTACCACACCCTATGCTTGTATCTCCTCAAGAAGAATTTGTGGTGCAATGTTAGCAAAGCTATCTCCATAAGTTATACATTCATGTGGTGTAATGTTCAAGACAAAATATTTCATTCACTCATTCTTATACTTTTTTCCGAAAAAAATGTTAATCATTCCTTCACCATTAAGATAGAAAGGTTGAAGTATTTAGGATACAATCCCAAGTTTAAAACGAAATTCTTGGAGACTTACATTAAGACAGACTCACATTTAAAGTTTTTTCATAGCAAATTTCATATGTTTCAGACCAACATATCAGATGTCTTTATCCATTTGGATTTGGATATTGTGAGCTTTTTTTTCTTCTTTCTTGCAGATGTTTTGCTTGTTGTTTTTTTTGTTCTTGGTGTCGTCTTCTTTTTTTGTCTGATTCTGTTTAAAAACAAGAGAAATAGATAGTTAAATCACTTTCTTGCTGCAGTCAGCTTGACAAAATAATATCAATAGTGAAACCAACTTCGCAAGATTTTCACTAATATAAGAACTCAACCTGCAAGATAGCTCATGTTTGTAGTACCAACTTGCCAAGTTCACAACAAAGTATTAGGCCAACTTGGCAAATTTTCCCTAAAATTAGCGCACACTACTAATGTTAGTTTCTGAACACCATAATATAAGGTGCCAACTTGTCAAGCTGGCACAAAAATCTTAGACCAACTTGACAAGTTGGCACCAATTTTTGTACGTACAACATCTACTAACATTAGCTAGACACAGATGCAGTCTTTTAATATAGAATATACTTGCAACGTTCATTCACAAATTCATTTACTTATTCATTTATTCATTTATATGCCATAATTATGTTGCCGTCCAAGCATAGAAACTACATTTTAATGTCCAAATGGTACTCATTTCTTAAGCTATACCCTCTTCTCATAATTACCATGTGCAGGTCAAATGTCACGGAGGTTTGCGATTCATAAAAGAAACACTATCTACAAGTAGACCAGTATCCTTACCAACTCAATAAGAAATGAAGTTAATATACTTGAATGTAAACAATTCCACTGTACTGATTTATAGTATATCATAGGGATCTGAGGTGACATCAATAAGAGAGGTTAGACCTGAAAGCCAGTTACTTATATTACTGAACACACTTCTGAGGTGACGGCAATACGAGAAAATAGTTAATGTAGGTTTTATTGATTTCTAGGTATAACTATGTACATAACAGTCGACTAGTAATTTGCAACAACATCATTTAACACGACAAACAAATCGACAAATGCAGTCTAAAATGTCTGCATCTTCAAACATAAAGCAAGAAACATTGTATTTTACCTTTTGATCGTTGTTGTCCTGCACTTTATTACTTCTCAATGTCAATGGAAGTTCCCAAATCAGTGTTAATAGAATCATTCAACAATTGCCAGTGTGAATCAAATTATTAGCAAAAAATTCACTATCAAAACAAAATAAAATACAAAATTGACACCATAAAATCGAACACCAAATGAACAATCTGAATTAATGTGACAAGTTCGTATATATACCAAAACCCTAGAAATTAGAATTACATTACCAAAACCATAGAAATACAAAATTAAACATATCAAAACCCTAGAAATTCAAATTAAAAGTATCAAAACCATAGAAATTCAAAAATTATACGAAATCTAAACTAATTTCTCTTCAAACTTACCACTCGTGTATGAATCTTCAAGTTTCAACACCACAAAATCAGTACGGCCGAAAACTTAATTTCTTCTTTGATTTTTTTCTTTTCGATCTATGATTCCTCTAATACTATCAGTAAACTAGATTTGGTTTTATTTTGATTTTGATGGATTTGAATTTGTTTCACAAGAGATTCAGTAGGTTTTCAACAAGTTTTTGGTTTTTGAGATATATCTCGCATGGAGAGAGAGAGAGAGAGAGAGAGAGAGAGAAACAGAAAAATTAAATGACGAATGGTTTCTGACTTCTCTCTATTTTCTAATTTATAAAGGGTAATTTAGTAATCTACTGTTCCGGGATTTAATCTTCTAGAAGGTCAGGGATATTTATAAATTGTGAAAAGGATAATATTGAAGGGGTTAAATTGTAGGGGTATTTAATTAATGAACCCATACCCAAACTACTAAAACTAACCCTAACCCATGGCCCAACGGGCTCAACCCGGTCCACCAACCCCTCTGACACGTGTCATTCATATAGTGATCCGGGTCACCCACGACCCGAATCCATTACCCCGACCCGTTAACCCGCTTGACCGACCCATTTATCGATCTAGCTCGCTGACTCGGTCTGACTCACTGAGTCAGTCGTCTGACTCGGTCATCTTCAACCTCTAGAACCCTAATAAAACAGCACAAGGGTCCAACTTTGAGAAGATATATCTATTTCAATTTTGATCCGATGAAGGCATGCTATATATGAATAGAAAGCCTGGGAAGTGTACTTCAAGCCTATGTTTTTAGAAAAATCTAGTAAAATCTCTATCGGCCTAGAAATGGCCTAGAACAGGTCACCCTACAGCTGTTTCTACCCATATTTCCAGATTTGACACCAGTCACAGAAATGGTCTCCATAAATTCATATCTCAACGAAATCAAGTAAACTCAGTTGCTATGGAAAGCTAAGGGACAGACCTTCACTTTGTACGTTTAAATCGAAAATCAATAAAATACTTAAGTTGATCATATTAGCGTTTGGAAACAGGACAGTTTTACACCCTAAGTTATGATCATCATACACAACAATTACATGATTGTTTTCAATATATTTTCAACATCTAATGACAACCCATATCATAATTAGCTAAGTAAAATG
>JAJJMA010222742.1:0-21305 GCA_023529015.1 Papaver nudicaule
TACAAACATGGTATTCCCGGAATACCCAATGACGGAAAAGTGGTTCTACTCAAGAACTCCAGCAATCGGTCTCAAGTATATCTTGTCGGAACTGTTCATCGTACTAAAGAGACTACCGAAACGGTGAAGAAGGTAACATATCTTTACTTAATCCCCTAGAGAGGAAGTGTTCAATTTTAGCTGACTCATATCTGACTCGTTTTACATGAGAAAAAACAATGGTTGAGTTTGATACCACACTAGATTTGAAATAACAATGGTGATTAGATTGGGTCGATTGCGATTCTCGCTTACAATCGTGTATTGTTATATTTACTTGTTTCCAGATGTGAAAATATAGCAAGCCCATAAGCCAGAGTGATCCCATTTTTTGACATTATTGCCATAGGTCACCAATGTGGATGCTCAATATGTCTGGCACTTGACTTGAGATGACTCAAATTAGAGTGAGCCATCAACTTTGTGCTGTGTAGTATAGTGCTATACTCAACTATTTTTGGGTTGTCTTATTCATAATTCATATATAACGCTTTGATTGGTGAATTTTAGAAATAAGGTTCTTACTTAATGGATCTCTTTTACCAAATATGAATTTTCATTTTAGTTATCACGAATTGGCGGTTTTTCTTTGCGCCGTAAATCCCTTCTTGCAAATGGTTTCCATTCTTGGGTTTCTCGGTGCTGCTTAAATCATCATATGACTATTTTTCCATTCTATGTTCTCTGCCAACACCTTCTGAAGGTTTTTTTGCTTATTGGATGGTTATTTTGCGTTGTAGGTGATCAATTATGTAAGGCCTGATACAATTGCGGTAGGTAACACTCTCCTTTCCCTTAGCATATTCTTTTTGCTTTGGGATTCTTCGACTTGGTTTGGGTTTTTCCAGATATCTGTGAGCGAGTTTGACTACTGATTTGCTCGTAACATTGGCATTTTGAGTAGACAGAATTAGATAATGTTTTCTCTTTGAATTCTTTGCCACGTATTTTAGTCTAAACCATTTTCTTAATGAGATGCACAAACCATTGGCAGTTGGCAGCAGAGATACCTGTTATACATCCAAAGAACTTATAGTCACACAAATAGCTCATTTCTGGACAATCGATTTATCCTTGTTCACCGGTAGATATAATACCAAGGAGAGACCTAGTTGGTTCGGCAACACATTTACAGTTTCGTTACATCTTGTTCGGTAGATGTAATATTAGCGCTTTTCGTTTTAACATGATTTTACAATTTGTAGTAAAACTTCTTATGGTGGACTAAAACTTAAATGTGCCTGGCTTAGTGAATAGCAAATAATGTTTGAGCTAATATATCCTTTTACTTATCTGTAACAAATGAGTTTCGGATCAGAACTTATATGCACCTTGTTTTCCAGTATATTCGTATGTAGCAACGTCCTGTTTTTCAAATTTCTCTGTAACGACACTGGTACTCTGTGAGATACTTGTGGACACCACAACACCTCTCCTTGCTGTTTTTCAACTTAGGAATGCCTTTTCTGCAGTATGAACTACACCTAACATCCATGTCCTAAAAAGATTAAATTTAAGAGAAAATTTAATAGTAAACTACACCCGTTTGGATGCAGTGATTGAATTATCCTAAAAAGATTGATCAATATAATAGTAAACTACACCTAACATCCATGTCCCTGTATTTAGTGTTTGAGGTCGTGACGCCATGTCGAGTAACTCATATTGGTCTAGTACATCGATGCTTGTACCTTGGTACTCGTTTCATTGTTACATAGGTACTTTTTCATTTAACAGAATCCCTATGCAGATTGAGCTGTGCGAGAAACGTGCTAAGGAATGTCTGGAGCATCCATCGGAAGATGATGATTTGTATACAATGTATCTCGAGTCCAAGAGAAGTCGAGGTGGACTGTCCACAAAGGTTGGTTTGTTCATAAGCAACTGTATGCACATATTGCTGGGAGAGGTTGTACCACGAAATTGCGAATTCAAGGTAGTTGTTCGATAAACTTTTAGATGGATATGAACAATATTTGTATTTTGAGTGTGGTATGCTTGCAACATCACCACCCAAGATTTGGTTTACAGGTTGCTATGGAGGAAGCTTCTAGAATGGGAGCTGGATGTCTCTTCATTGATCAAGATATAGATGTAACTAGTACCACTTCCTTTCTATTCTCACTACCACTTCCGTTTCTTTCTCACCACCACTTCCTTTCCTTTCTCACTGCTGGATAAGAGCATGGGTTAATATTTTCTCTCTGTTTATTTTCAGGTTACAAAGCAACGACTAATTAATCTATTTATTTCTTCTGACTCATTGTGGCAATCCTATGAAAGATTTCTCGAAGCCTATAACGAGATGAAAGAGGCCGACTTTTCAAGATCATATATCCAGGAACGAGACAGTCTTGAAAAGGATCTTTCTCCAGAGACTGTAAGTTTTTAATTAGTCACCATGCTTTATGCTTTTTTCAGTAATTCTTCATATTCTTTCTCGTTCTTTATTGATCCTTTTCATGTTTAAATAACTTCCCCAGTGTTTGTGTTTTCATCTCTCCCTTGATATTTCTTCTTATTTTCTATTCTATATTCGCCGAATAAGATCTTGACAAGTTTACATCCACATAGATGCCATGCAGTAAGTACCGTAGTGTTTTTAAAAGATACAAATGAGAAGTGCGGTAGTGTTTTTAAAAGATACAGATGATGAAAATTAAGAATTTGGTTAGATATAGAATATTTATTCGTAAATCTTGTCTATAGCATGCATTTGTCAAATATTTGATAGTTCGAGTCTTTGAGACAACACAACGTTTCTGATAATACACTAAACAAGAGAGACAGGCATACTGAAAATTCTTCTACTTTAAATTGGTCAGTTCAGGGTCATTACTGAAGATAGAGACAAGCATATGTTTACGGAGCTTAGACGTTTGGAAGGAAAAATTGTTGCGGTTGTTGGGATGGGTCACATGGATGGGATAGAATCATTATGGAAACGCGCAGAGAATGGTGACGATTGGCACCCTCCGGCAAATCAGAAATGTTGGCTTGCTTTGGTAATCTCGTACTCGCAGAGAACTTCTAAACTCTATGCCGGATATTAATTGATTGATGCTCAGGAATGTGGGTGTTTCTAACCTCAGTTTTTGTTTCATTAACAGTGCACTATGCTAGTTTGAAGTTTGAACTGTTGATAAGAAGGAGAGTCAGTGTCAAGGTAGGGCGAAGGTTATTGGATTCTCGCAATTGTCTTTTTGTTTAATTACTAACTACAAACATGGTTTTTTGCTGGTTTAAAGATTACTTAGCTACATTGTATAAATTTTGATCCGTCACTGCCCACTGGCATTCTAGGATCTTTTGATAATCAGTGTAGTAGTAGGACTCCTCTACTTGTAGTTTCATAGGAGTTTAATGCCATATGATATTTATTATTCTCTGAGTTTTATGTTTGAAAACTCATTTTTCACTACAGTATATTGGATAAGAAAGATTATTGTACAAGATTGCTCGACCGAAGGAAAAATTGAGCTTGCCCGAGGAACATTGGTTAGATGCTTGAAGCATTTTTACAGCACGTCTCTCTTAATATTTGTGCTTCCATATACCTGTGACCTGAAAACAGCCTGACCTAAAATTTGTTGTCGAGGGAACTTATTAGATTTCCAGCATTAACTCAAGAGTTGTTAATCCCAACTCTGAGAGTCATATGATTCGCTGTCATCCCAGCCACCATCACGATTTCCTCTGGTTTAAACCTAGCAATTTCTGCATGGCTAAGCAAACTCTCCAGAGGATCGTGGTTGTGACTACCGCATATCACCCTCTTTAAAAAGAACTTTTTTTCATGGTTAAGGTTGAATTGCACCTTAAAAGGGCAATTTGTCTTTCTTGTTCGAGATTTATTACACCGAGCCATTCTTCGCATGACTTTTGAACACCCCGCTTCGTGCACATGCCATTTGAAAGGAATTGGCCTTCACTTTCTTGTTTTGAACTACAACACACATCATCTTTGCCGCATGCTCTTTCAACCAAATCTTTGCCGCTTCTTTATCTTCCCATGTCTACATAGATAGAGGCACGTCAGTCGTCACACGTTAGAGAAACATTATTATGATCCCACCATGATACACTAGTTTTGTAACTCATTAAAACCCACCGTGGTATTAACATATGGCATGTAGTGGTATGAAGTATCTTCGCGCCAATATAAGTCATCGGCTTCAGGAAAATAATCCAATACTTCAGGGACAGGCACAATCTATTGTCAAAAAACACCAAATAAATCAACAAATCAACATATTTTCCGTCTGGAACAACCTAGCCGAAACAGATAATGGCCTCACTATCGGCTGGATTTGAAACACGTAAACCCAGACGATTTTTCACTTGGCATAGTTTACGCACAGAAAACTCAGCCGATATCAACAATTTCCAGCCGACATTTTGTTGCCATAAAAAATTGTTATACAGAGCCATTATCGTCTGGGAATTGAAAAAAAAAACCGCCGAGAGTGCTAGTATCGGCTGGATTTGTATACTGACATCTGGACGAAAAATACTGTACGGCCAAGATTTCCCCAAACTCAAAAATTGTCGTCTGGATTATGAACAAATCCAAACCGAAAGTGAGTTTTCGGCTGTCTTCTGGGTAATAAACTAACCGATAAATACTTCTGGAACACACAAAATTCATATTTTTTACGTGTTTTTAAAGATTTGAGCACAAATATAGGCATACCTGAGTATTTCTTGAGTTGATTCGTGATTTAATGGGTGAAAGTGTAGGGGGTAAAACCACTCGGAACACGTGTCTCGCATCCAGAAAGCAAAACCATGCCGAGAGAACTACACCGAAAGGATTAGTAGCGATGTCTCGGACCGATAAAGGAAAAGAAACTACACACGAGCGAAGTAAAGACTCGGAGGGAAAGGATTCGGACTACGTCGAAGGACTGAAGCCCAGGGTTCAGCCTCGGAGTGTAAACCGCCTTACTCGACAGGAACTGACACCACCACGATTGAGTCTCTTGTCTTTATTAGCTGTAAACCACCCAAGCTCGGCCTATATAAGGCGAGCTTGGAAAACGTTGTAAGGGTTGGATTCTCTTTGGGTTAAGCCTAAGTAGCAAGAGAAAGATTAGGTTTGTGGTCTTCTCTGGTTCCTTAGGGTTTTATTCATGTAATCTCAGCATTAGAAATACACAGAAAGTTTTCTTATATCTTGTCTTTACTGTTTATATAGTCTTGAATTATTGAGTAAGTACCTTCGGTGCTGTTCTTGTGGTCTTCGCGCCACTGAATCACAACTAAGTATTGTATGTATGAGTAGATCTGATGGATGTGGTATCTTGAGTACCTATGCAGATTTTCTACTCGTACAGAAAGTGTTCATAATCTTCAGGGTTCAGCTCCAGATTGTGATTTATGCCCTTGTTTGTGCCTATACACACTTTATCATCAAAGAACTTCCACATACCCTCATCGCCTCTAATGGTTCTTCGAATCGGAATTAGGTGTTGAGTAGAGGAATCTCCTACCTCCATTTGGGTGTTTGATTCACTCATTTTGATTGAGTGAATCAAAAGTTAGGTTTTTCTCTCTTCTTCTTCTTCTTCCACTCCTCACTCAAAAATACACAAATCACTCAAAATACACAAAAAACACAAATAACCCAACTCTAACAATCCACCTGATTTTTTTTCTTCCTTTTATCTAACTATATGATTACACTAATTAAATTTAACAACTAAATTTATTTTAACTAATCTGATTAATTTGATTAGCACTAATTATATAGGGATAGTTTGGCCATTATGAAAATATATTGGATAAGGGGTTTTAGAAAAAACTTTTGGACACCCCTATTTTGTCTCATTAGGGGGTCTCCCTAACAGAATGGGGGTCCCTAAATTAGCCAATTTATATTTGGTCTCGAGAGCTGTATATGGCAGTGACCTACAAACATGTCAAAAGTAGATCAACTACTTTAAATCTGGCTTGCCTTCAACCACCTTTGTTCTATGAAACAAGATTTCGCTTTCACCCACCGGTATTTCTGAGAATCGTGATATAGGGGCTTCAAGAAAAACTGATATCCCTCGAGTTTGGTCTCCACATAGCATTTTGGCGAGCCCCCTATGTTTTAATTTTTTTAATGGCTAATTTGCCCATATTAAATTAGAGACTAATTAAGTATTAATTAGTGTTAAAATAATAAAATTAATTAAGACTGGGATAATTTTGAAAAACCAAAAAAAAAAAAAAAAATCCACCTCTATTCTCTTCAAAGAACACAAAAAAACTGAAAATTTTGATTTTGATTTTTTTTTTTTTTTTAAGAAGCCACTACAGCCAAAAATACAGGTTGTAAGTCCCCACTTACGGCTTCTCCGGATTAACATCTCATAAGTGAACTTACGACTTGGTGTTCTTAAAACTGAAGACGTAAGTTTGTTTACAACTTGTTTTTCCTGGCTGTAGAAAAACCTAGATGAGTTTTGACATAACTTACGGCTACAATTGCCAGCCGTAAGTCCAGAAAAACTTATGAAGTTTGTTAATTGATTTCCTCAATGAACTTGTGACTGAAGATGAGAACAAAGGCAACATCAATCAAACCAAATCCTTATATATACCTCCAGCTACACACACATTAGAATCCTTATGTTTCTTTAAGTACTTAGGTTGGGATTCCAGCCAATTAAACCACATAGTAGGTATTGAATGAACCATATCCTCCTCCAGTGACCATCACAAATTTTCTTTAACATTAACCTGGATTTTGAAAAGAAAATAGAATCAACAAATGGAAAACTAGTAAAACTCGATACAACACACTCATTAGAGCAGATGCTTTACTAGGAGGTTTACACCAGACTTACGGCTGGAATTTTTGTAAAGTCTCCAGACTTGCGACTGGTTTTTGGGCAGATAACCAGCCGTAACTAAACCTACGGCCCATACATATAACTTACGGCTCGTAAGTTTGCGACATAAATTTTTTGTGAAGGTAACAAAACTTACAGCCACTAATAAAAGTAGTTGTAATTGTATCACCCTTCGGCGAGTAAGTAGCAGGCGTAACTTTGGTTACAGCAAGTAAGTAACAGGCGTAAATTTTGTTACAGCTACTTGTTCTACAGATTCAAGCCGTAACTCTAACATACGGCTGAAAATGATGAGTTTCATGTAGCCATAAGTCTATCTGGTTCACGTTTCTTTATTGATGAAAAGATGAGGGTACCGAGTATACCACCAATCTTTTATTTAGTCCACCTATAAGTCAAACCTTGAACGGTTCGTGTAATCAAGAACTCAAGAACAAGATCTCTTTCGTCACTGATTGATTCACACAAGGGAGTCAATACAAGATCCGAAAGGATATGTGAACAACCAAGTACGATACTTTGTTATAAATGACAAGTCAAATATAATGCGGCAACAAAGTAAAGTACACACAAGAATTTTGTTAACGAGGAAACTACAAACTCGTAGAAAAACCCCGGGACCTAGTCCAGTTTGAATACTCTTAAGAATTAAGCCACCAACACACCTACTCTCAGACAATATGACCCTAATATGACTATTAGTCACAAAGATTTCCCCTCAGTATTCCTACGCCTCCAACCACAACAAGGTGGTCACGCACATGTACTCCCCTACGAAAAACAGACGTCATTTTCTGTCTTACGCAAGAGTTTCTCCACAGCCCGTCGTGAAGACTATGGCTACTCGACCTCCAATCGGACGACTACAACCTTATGGAGAACAACCAAATAGCGGCAGGTCAAATCACTAGATGATATCCTTGGAACTAACGGATATTTCACCGAAGTCGTTTTACATCAAGAGCGGGGATATTTAAGTTTACTTGGTAATAAACCCCTCGATATATCGATCAGTTTCAAAACCAAAACTCCCGAAAGAGCAACCTTGTCGTCCCAGTTGGAATCAAGCAAATAGCTGGATGCAAGTACAATATGGTATGACCGTGAAGAACAGTGTACCTTCAAGAATAAATCCAATAACATCAATCTTGATTCCACTCAATATCTATAAATTAGGCACACAAACTGAAAGCGACTTGCTGACTAATCCAGGTTAATAAATAAAGATAAGGACCATAGAATAAACAAGATCGCAAGGTTTGATAGACGTGATAAAACAGAACACAAGTACAATACAAAGAATACTATTTTCCCGTAAGAGGTACTTCTAGGCTTCTCGATCCCCAAGAGAAGACTTGCACTAATCCAGATCAAAAGCAAAAGTTTAAAGGTAACTAAAAGGATGATTTACGCGAATACTTGCACCATCTACAATGGGATTCGACCAGGACATGCCTTTGGATCGTTCCCTCCCTCCGTCCAAGGATGATTTACGCGAATACTTAGACCCCACTCAGGATCCCGGGAGGAGAGTCATCTTCTTGGTTGCTGATAGACTGACGAGGGTCACTCCCGAATTCAATCTGTTCTGGGATTACACCCTGACAGTCCTGGGTAATTTTGTGAAGAAGTTGAATACGAACGATAGACCCACTTTCGCTCTGACACCCCAGGTAAAATCTTTTTCTTTTTGTTCATGCATGCGTTTTCGTTTACCTTGCTAGATTAATCGAGATTATCTCCTCTGGTGACAGATGGCGCCTCCTCCAGTCGTTCAACCTAAGAAGAGGATGAAGTGTAATAGGATGGGGTTACCTGAGGGCCGCTTCATTGGTCCTTCCTCGGCGATGAATTCATATTCCTCTCCATCTCAGGTGAGCCGTTCACGTTCTGGTGGGGTTTCTTGTTCTATATAGATGTGTCCCCTCTGGTTGATCCTCTTTTGACGACTTTGCAGGGTTCAGCATCGAAGGAGTGTGAAGATGCCACATAGTCCCCAGCTGTTGTCGTCAAGACGAGAGATGAGGCAGAGGAGTCTATTGGTGTTGGTCCTCGTGTTTCTTCCCTCCAGGTTGATGGTCGCGAGTTTTCTCAGGTAAGGCCTATTGCTTCTTTACGTCTTTGTCGGTCGTGCTTCTCCTTTGGGGTTTTGTCTCTGCACCGTTAGTGAGTAGTCGACTAACCATTCGAGGTCGTGTGCCCGTAGGAGCAGGAAAATGAGGGTCGCGTTGAGGCTGCTACTGTCTCGGAGATCGCAATAACACTAAAGAGTGGGGAAAGCTTGAGTTACGACGTGGGGACAACTGTTCCCGGGGTTGTTGGCGAAATTGTTCCAGAGGATTCGGGGGCGGCTTTCCCTCTGAGGAAATCACCAGGTGGCGGTGTGGACGTCGCTCCTCCAAAGGTTGTTAGCAAGGTTGTTTCAGCTGGAGTGGAGGTGGCTATCTTTTCAACTGAGAAGACATCTAATGGCGGTGTGAACCAGGAGCCCACCTATCCTGGCGCCGGGGTTGTTTTCCCTTCCTTCGTAGGCAAAGTTCGTCATGTCTACGCCTTGGTAGGCAACTTCCCGGTGTTGAATGAGTATCAGACACTGTATGACCGGATTTGGAGGAAATTCGGCCACATTGCTCGTAACGGGGAGAAGCGGCTACTTTCTGAGTCGATAGTCGGTACTCTGTTGTCGAGGGTGACCGAGATGATGGCTCAATCCATTGGCTCCGCGGATCCACTTGATGTCCATGATTGGGAGGATTCTATAGATGTAGCTGAGTCTAAAGATTTCAATGTGGCTTGGATGTGTGACACGTTTGAAAAGGCTAAGGCTCACGGGTCTCAAGAGATTCTCCGGGAGAAGGAGAAGAAGGTGGCGGAGTTGAAGGTTGAGTTTCAGAGGGAGAAAAGGGAGGTGGAGCGGCTAAGGCTATCTTGCAAAGGTGGACCTAGTGGGGTCTTGAGTGATATTCTCGACTAGTGGTTGCTTTTTTTTTGTTTAAGTACATGGTTTCTTGTCTTTTGAACGTTGAATAGGTTGTAGGTATTTTCTATTGATTGGATAGGATTGTGTTTTCTAAGAGATATTGAAATGAAATACTTTTCTTAATTAAATCTGCTAAAATGGAAATCCTATCTACTGCACGCCATGATGCGCTGTTTTGGAGGAATACAAATACAATAAACAGGAGGCTTAGTGTCGTCCTCATTTAGGTTTTCGGTGAAACCTTGCTAAACCGAGTTCAATCCCATGGCCAATATGGCGTGGAGTGAATCATGGTTAGGAAGAACCTCTTTCGCCTTCTTGCGAAACCTTTCCACATATGCAACTGCGTTCTCTCCCACCTCTTGTTTGAGGTTGAACAGTTATACATATTCCTTGAAGTCTGGTATGGTCTCTAAGACTCCGGGCGGTATGTCGTAGGGGATGAGTTCGCCTTCTTCTCGGATCTTAACGTTGTACGGCTTGTCACGTACAATTCCGGATTCCTGAAGGGCTTTGATGAAGATTCTTATAGCTGTTCCGACGTCTACTGCGGGTTTTCCAGGGTTTTCCAGGGTTTTCCTCCCGAACGGCTCTCCTCGTGGTGAGCCCCCAGTAACTCGTTGAATGTGGGCTATCATATAAAATAGGGGTGGACGAAGTACCTTCTTGGTCAAGGGGGTCCTCATTGACTCCCTTGGTATCTGCAGGCGTGACTACCGCCTCTGCGATGCTGCTCTTTTGCAAAAACCGCTCCATGAACTCCATAGGAAGTGTCTCCTGGTTGTTGTAGATCCATGGGCGTCCCAACACCATGTCGCTCTCGATGACTCCCTTAACAATGTGAAACTCCGCTATGGTTGGGATTGTGGCGATTTCGACGGGAAGGTCGATCCACCCGTAAGTGCGTACTTCGGCCCCATCAGGACCTTTGATGATGGCAGGGGCATGGATGGCTCTGCTACGAGGGATGTTAGCGGCTCTAAGAGTCTTGGCTGAGATGATGTTCACTGGGGATCCCGGATCGATGAGTGTCTTCGAGAATTCAACATGAGAGAGGCGGGCAGTTGTGAGGAGTCCCCAGCCTTGTCCTTATGTTGGCTCCCCCCTGCTTGGACATTGTCTGTTCATTGACTTCCTTGAAGGGTAGGCGTTTTCCCGATACTACTATGTTGAGTGCTACGAACATGTCTTTCCGTTGTGGTTTCGAGAGACAGAGAGTCTCGCATAGTTGGTACATTATCCCCTCTACTCTCTTGTTCACCGGTTCCTCAGGGAGGGTGAATGCTCGAACTGGTAGAGGATCTTGATATACTCCTTCGTTTCCTAGGTGTAATTCCCCGGACTCCACCTTGGCTTGGAAAATTCGCTTAAGGGTAAAGCAGTCCCTGGTAGGGTGAGTAGTGACTCGGTGATAGCGACAGTACCGTGGGCTTGCTACCTCTTTGGCTGTAGGAGACTGTCGTATCGGAGGGAGCTCGATTGATCCATCCTGGATCCAAGTGTCTAGCAACTCTAGTACCTCCTCCATGGGAAATGGGTAGTCCGGTATCTCTGGTCTGGCTTTTTGCCTCTGCGTCTCCGGTTGTTGCGGCCCTCCTTGGTTCATGTTCTTGTTCGGGGTCCCTGGAGCTGAATTGGTACGTTTTGGATGCATCGCTTCCGTGACAGGGCCTTTCCTCTTCCCTCCTTCGCTAACGGCGCCCATAGATGGCAGGTGGTTGTTGTACTGCTTATTGATTAGCCTCCTATCGCCGCGAGTGACACGGGTCTCTTCATTTCTGAGGGGTTTAGTCCTTTCTAACAGGGCGGGTGCAATGGTGGCAGACCTCTTCGCAGATTCATGGAGTTCAGAGAAGGTCTGAAAGCGGTGGTTCTCCAAGAGGGCTCGGTATACGGGAATCATTCTGTTGATGCAGAGTTCCGCCAACTGTTGTTCCGTGATGTTCGAGTCGTGGCAGTCAAGGTCTTGGATTCTGAATCTCTTGACGTAGTCGTTCGGGTGCTCGCTAGGTCTCTAGAACATTCTTTCGAGATCGGATAGTGTTATCTGCTCATACACGAAGAAGTACTTGCGGTAGAATGCGCTCACCATCTCGCCCCAGGTCCCAATACTGTTCGGAGCAAGATTAATGTACCAGGTATAGGCTCTTCCAGTGAGAGACTTCGAGAATTCTTTTTGTACTCGTGTTCCCCCAGGGACTCCAGAAATCGCGAGATGTGTTCACGTGCATTCCCAGTTCCGTCATACAAGGAGAACGTGGGCGATACATATCCTTTGGGGAGGGCAATCCTCTGTACTTCGTGCGGGTACGGTGGCCGGTGTTGGTGGATAGGTAGCGCCATCTCTCTTTCTCGATTTCGTAGCAGCTTTTCCAAGTCGTCTGCCGTGACATAGAGGGATGGTTGTCCTTCTCTTTGGCGAGATTCTTCTGGGAGAGAAGGCGATTCGTCATCTCGGATGTGGATAACAGTCGAGCGGGCACCTGTAGTAGCAGCTTCAGGGGTATCCTTGACTGGTGAACTTGACAGCTTTGAGGTTAGAGTTTTGAGACAATCCAGGATTCCTAGTTGAGTGTCGAACATCTTGTCTTGACTTTCTGCGAGGACGTCCTGTCGTCTGGCTAACTCATCCATGGTTAATCTCCCGATACTCCTTTTCCTTTCTCGGCGATAGCATTGACCTTAGTTGTGGAGGAAGGGTTCTTGCCAGAGGTGTGGGTTGGAGCATTAGAAGTCACTGGGGTGATGGGGATAGCCGAGATGATAGGTCTTGAAGGGGAAACATCTTGGGTAACATGTGGCGTAGTGCCAGATGCAGGTGGGTTGATAGGTGCTGTGTTAGAGGTTATAGCACCGTCAGTTGAAGAATTGGGGATTTTGGTGTCTGATCCCGACCTAAGTTCAACCATTTTGAGAAAGCTTTCTGGAACCGAGAGAATGATCTCCCACTGTGGTCGCCAACTGTTTTTACCTAGAAAAACAATGTACCGTCTCTGGGTACTTTCGTAGTGTTCGAGATCAAAGTTGAACAAGACGAGCCTAAACCAAGTCAATGGACGTTCACGTCTTGCTTCGGTCATAGAGAGGATAAAGGTTTATCTAGGGAGGGAAACAGCGAAGAAACTTGAGATCAGGTTGAGGATGTGTTTTGGGTGTAAGAGTTCAAGATTTCCGTCCTGAAGGTGACTGGAAATCTCCAAGGCTAGAAGGGTGTTGGGTTGCTCAGGTGTGTTTACTTCTGAGGCTCTGGTTTATTCAGGTGTTCTGAATATCTAGTTGTTTCTGGAAAAGATGTTCTGCCTTGGAAGATAAAGGAGGCCTCTATTTATAGTTTTGAACTCACCCTGATCTCTCGATAAAGAAGGTGGAAGTCGTGGAAGAGTGGGGGAGTGGATGACATGAGTTGTTTTCGGTAACTGTTAGGATCGTGTAGATCATGTCCACTCGGCGCCACTTTCTCGTAACTGTCCACTATCCCTATCAGTTTCTTTCAACTGTTGTAGACCGCCAGACCAATACCCCTAAAGTTATCCCCCCGTGTGATGTTTTGATGTCTCGAGTGATACGCAGATATTGCGTAGTTGAGTTGAGTTGAGTCGTATGTCTAAGATGTCATGACCAACATGAGTGTGGTGTCTTCAAGACACGAGTAGGTGTATAGGAGTGGCCTTGGTTGTTGGCCAAGGCCAGGAATTCATAGCACCATTGACTTGTGGCGCCATAGCCCAAAGGGGCTACGGCCTTGGCCAAGGCCAAGGCCAACTTCTAAAGCCCTTGTTTAGCGCTAACCCTGTTATCATGGCGCCACGGTCTTGGCCTTTGGCCAAGGCCAACTCGTTGTGTCTCCATGGCTCATAGCGCCACGGCCTTGGCCTTTGACCAATGTCAACTCGTCTTGTTGTGGCGCCATGATTCATGGCGCCACGGCCTTGGCTTTTGGCCAAGGCTAGTTTCTCGTGAACCCATGGTGGATCATGGTTCGTGGTGCCATGCTATATGGCGCTATGACTTTGGCATTTGGCCAAGGTCAACTTCCTTGCAGCTGGTGCGTGCTGGCTATACCTTGGTTATGGTGCGCGTGCTTACGCTACAACATACTTGGAGTCATGGAGTGTTTATCCATGGTACGATAGACCATCCTGAGCTTGGGGTGAGGTCTGCTTAAGCTTGTTTAGGCTGTTGTGTGCTTCTCAGAGAGCTCTGGACAGGCCTAGAACTTCGATATTTCTGAGGTTTTCATTAAGACTCGAATGTTGAGTCGTATTAAGAGGAAATCCATGAGGATGCGTCTCTGTTATCTCTTCACCATGTACCATATAGTGATCTGGTTCTGATGCCGAGGAATTCGAGGCGATGTCGACATGAAGCAGATTAATGGGTTTAATGTGCTGGTGAGATTATGAGTACTGCACTATGATATCATCTTCTCCACCGGGGGTTATAAGAGAGAACTCATAGAGAGTTTATTCATCTCGTAGAATGGGTTGCATTCTGAGCTATAGAGATGTGCCTGATGTCGACATGAAGCAGATTAATGGGTTTAATGTGCTGGTGAGATTATGAGTACTGCACTATGATATCATCTTCTCCACCGGGGGTTATAAGAGAGAACTCATAGAGAGTATATTCAGCTCGTAGAATGGGTTGCATTCTGAGCTATAGAGATGTGCCTGAATAGACAATTGCCTTTAGGTTAGGCATGGTTAGAGAGTGATTTTACAATTTTTTTCCTCTCTTATTTTTCACCATCTACAGTGGGCTATTAACAAGCAACCCCTTATTGATAGACCAAATAGAACAGTATCCAAAGGGAGATTTTGCAAAATAAAAACTGATACTACTATTTAGTCTAATCGAAGAAAACAACTAACCCACATTAAAATTCCCCAAAACAACTTACACACATGGTGGCAAAACTAAACTCAAACACCAACTTTACCCGCAAAATCTTCTGAATCAACTACTAACACCGAAATCAACTCATATAGATCATTCCACTCAATTTTGTAACCGATACCTCTCAAACCACAATTTCAAAAGAATTTTATTCCCCACAAATGTTGTGCCCTAACATTTCGTGTTTTTCCCATTACCAATGTCTTCATCTTGGGCAGTTCACTGTGCAAAGAAAAGATGAGTAACATAGGGCTACCTAAACACTGGAGAATTGTATTACAAACAGACTAGACAAACACCGGACATGTACTTGTGGTCATGGGAGCTGCAAACAAGCTAAGAAGAACAAGACAACTTTGCAATTTTAAGAAGAAGAAGAACTATCCCCAATTTACACCTTTGGAAACCTAGAAAATGAAAACACAGTCTTGTATTTTTGCTCGAGTCATTTAGGTATTATTATGTGATGTTTTTGGGACTGCAGGTTTTCTTTGGGACTGCAGTCCAAAAACATCACAGGGTTACTCATAATTGTGCAAAACCAAATTATCATGTCTCACGCCATGATTTGTCGTCTACGAAGATCCTGAAGAGGACATTATCCATCATGAATCCGATTTCGAACCATCTTCTCCGTCAAACGAGTCACGGTAGTCACTAACGTCTCTATGGACCTCCTCATTTGCGCTTGAGAGTTAGTAATCTTCCTTGACGTCGCAACACCCTTCTGAATGGAATTAGTCGAGTGATTTGCCACCATCTTCATCATTGAAACGCCATGAAACAAGGATCAAAACCTGCTTCTGATACCAATTGACGCAACGGTAACTTGTATAAAACATTGAATCCACAAAACACAAGTGATAAAACACACAAAGAAACTTCTCTTCAATTCAAATATCAATAATCTCATTACATACTTAACATTCTGAGTTTAAATACATGTAGGTAGTTACAGACAGTTATAACTTATTAGACACATAATTAAAATAAGAAAACAAAAAATAAAAACTTCTCAAACTAGATAACTCCAAATCTTCTAACTGTCAGGAATACAAGGATAGGCTTATAGCCCCGTTTGGGATTGCTTTTTTTCTACCAAAAGCACTTTGTAACAAACTCGTAACCAACTTTTACTAAAAATTGTGTTTGGTAAATTGTTTTCAAAGTGCTTTTAGAGAAAAGCACTTCCATTTTAGACCTGCTTTTAAAAGCTACCTAGGAGTAGCTTTTAAAAGCAGTAAAAGCAGAAGTTGTGGACCCACATAATTTCATTTAGTTAATTATCCATTTTAACCTTGTTAATTTATTAAAATGACAAATTTTACCCTTGAATATTGTGCATATATTACTATATTCTCCGTTTCAATTTTTTTTTCATTTTTTTTTCTTTTGAAATAAGATAATCATTATTTATATTTATTTAAATATCTGAGAATTAAAAATACAATTTCTGAAAATCAGATTATATTTTTTATAAAAAATTAAAACATGTCTATTTTCGTCATTAACTACATCATCAGCACTTTTGCATGACAATTTACCAAACAGAATTTACAGTTTGTTAGTCAAGCAGCACTTTCTATATTATAATTTACCAAACGTCCTACTACTTTATTTTCACAGCACAGCACAGCAACGCACTGCACAGCACAACAGAAAATCACTTTTATAAAACTCACAGCAATACCAAACTCGCCTTATGCTTGTTCTGCATCATAACCTGATTTCTCCTGAAAAACAAAACCTTAGAATTGTAAAACATATGAATCATCTTGAAGAGAACCAAAACAAGATGGTTCAGAAAATTACAAAAGTTGAAGAAAGAATTCGTGTCGTTGAAGGCGATATATAATTTCTGAATGGGCGTGCAAATTGTACAAGATTATAGAAGTCCTTACTGGTTGATGCTATGTCTAGTTGTTACATTTAAGTTACTATTATTGTTGTATCCCCTACACTTAATTTAGGGATCATTCATTATGATTACATAATGAATGATCTCCTCAGTATAAAAGATGTCCATTGTTGAAGAGTGTGTTCATGCAACCAATGAAAAGATACTAAAGCACCATCAGTATTCAACTTATAACAATTTCTACAATTTTTACTAGGAGTTTGTCCAGGGATAAATATCTCCTCAAGTCCTACTACCCTGCACAGGAATATTACATGTTATAGCAACATACCATCAGTATAACCAGCAGAACTAAGGCATGGTGACAATGGGGAGTTTGCAGTCTGGAAACCATGTGAAATTAGGAAGAACTGTAGAGGTGTAATGGCTTACAACGTAGTATTAGCTGAAGATTCCAATATGATTGCTATCATCCTGTGGTAGCAGTGTCATTAGTGAGTCATATTACAAACAAGGTATGCAAAAATGTGTATTGTTCACCCTGGAAAGTCTAAAACTAAATGAGGACATGGACTAAGTTTGCTTGAAATTTTGGATTTGATAATTAGATGAGATAGGATAACAAAGTTAGCTTTTGGTAGCATTAGCAAGTTGATTGCAACAGTTTTGAAAGAAAAGATGTACAGGACATTGACAAAGAGTTGATAGGCTAGATATGCCCAACATTTACAATGTTAGATACAAAGAAACACAGGACAATGATTTGGGGCACTGCATTCACCTAAATTATCAAAAATGATACAGGTACATCAATTTTTAAGGATGCAACTAAACTGTTACCTCAAAAGGAAATACCAAAAGTCCTGTGAGGTTAAAATTCTGAAGCTGAGAGCCTGCATCTTTCTCGGCGAGACAGGCTGAAGAGTGTGAGATTTTCGCCAGGTAAAGCAAGCTTCCTGATCCTGGTGAAATTCTTCTTCACAATCTCAAAGGGTGAGAGAGAAGGAAGAGCTTCCTGATAATTGCTAGGGGGAAGCCACTTTTACTAGAGGGAAAGCTTATTTTGGGGTGGAAATAAAAGTTTTTTTAAAAAAACTTTGTTTTGAATTTTGGACTTTTGTTATCTTGGTGAATTGACAAATACGTACACAAAAGAATAGTCAATAATTAATAATCATCAGTAGCAAGGCTTCCCACTAAAAATGTTTCATTTTAGAGCAATACCCATTATCACTTGAACATTTCTTCATTGCTTTGTCTTTAATACACATGAAAGAGGCTTCGAGAGTTCCAAAGGTTGTCGCACAAGCAACTAGTGTAAAACTGTGTGAATTGCTTTATAGTTTGTGCAACAAAACCACTCCTCTTCAATCAATTCCTAATATATAAAGCCAAAATTGCATTTCAATCTAGGAAACCTAATATTGCAAAGCATACAGAGACTTAACATAACACTAAGGTCAAACATGAAAACAAAATAATGTTGACAAACAATATGATATTCTTTTTCGCATTAAGAAAAATGAACCAAACAATTGAGTATACCTTTAAGTATATTTAATTTTGTTGAACAACTACCTATTTAATAGTTTAATCTTCAAAACTTGCACACGAATTAACAAGAGATGAATGTCAATGTACATGATCCCAAGGTAGGGTATGTATGATATGGAAAATCAAAAATAATTATTGGTAGAGATTTTTTTTATTCCACCCCGAAATCAGCTCTTCTCCTAACAATTATCCAAATATAGCATGTGCCAATATGCTTCGTATATTACATCGAACGTATGACTATTGCTCGATTCCAAATCACTATGATTTCCAGTGAATCCTTTTCCCAACAAGCAATTGGAACATATTCAGGTTTTGGGAGACAACTTTGGGCTTAGGTTGTAACATGTAAGTCCATGACTTAAGCCCAACATTCTTTTTTTTATCGGTAAATAAGTTGGTGCTTAAGAACTTGGAACTCAGATCATTGATAGTTTGATACCATCACCCCGCGTCAACCAAGCACACCGATCCAAGAGAAACATCACCTCTTCTCCATTTTGATTTCATCTGCATGTCATCAAATCATGGGATAGTGACCAGTTAATCTTCAATCTCTTCTTTCTTAGTCTTCAACCACCTTCTATAAGGTGTTTTTTAGAGAGATTTGAAGTGGGTTTAATTTTCTCTCGGTTGTGGGTTTGATTTCATTTTGCAAATCTGATAGAGGTTAATTATAAGTGTGTCGTTGCTTTAGTTTCTTCAATTAAATCTTATATAATCAACCATGCTTCAACAAATTAATCTAGTTATCCATAAGATGTACATCACCTGAAACAATTTTTGCATGTCACCCAAATTCCATTTTCTTCCCCAAAATTTCTTCTCAACTGTCGTCTCTACTATACTTACACTACATTAACCTTTAAGCATCTTCTTTTGAGAGATTTTTTGGGGTTGGTTTGGTGTTCTTCTTGGAAGAATGCGGGTTCGTTTCATGCGATTTGTTTTTTAAGGCTTGTTTCCCTGAGTTTATGCTTAATCTATGTTCTAATACGTTCACATGGTTGTTCCTTCCTCTGGGGCTTTGCATTTTTGTTTAGTTTAGTCTGTTCTAATCGGTAATCCAGCATGGTCTTGACTCAGAAAAAAGGATTTAAGAAGTTCTCGGAGCATTTTAAGTTCGTCAAGTTGTAACAATTCTGCTAAATCCCCCTTTTTCCCATATGGAAAATAAGGGAATTAGTTTAGAGTACTTTAGGTTTCTAGTTGCCATGTT
Organism: Papaver nudicaule; assembly: GCA_023529015.1. Taxonomy (NCBI): domain Eukaryota; kingdom Viridiplantae; phylum Streptophyta; class Magnoliopsida; order Ranunculales; family Papaveraceae; genus Papaver; species Papaver nudicaule. Next base: position 19,389 of record JAJJMA010222742.1, read on the forward strand.
CATAAATAAGTATGGTGTGTGTATTTTGCTTTTTCTTGTTTTGTTTAGAGTTGTAGTTCTTATGAATGCCTACACAATCTATTCCATTCCTTTGTTGGTCTGTTTAACGCATCCTTCTGTCTTAGAGGCTTGTCTTATTGGTTGTATGGAAGACTACTACATGTAGTATTGGCAGTTGGTGGAGGTATGAGATATTTGAGACGTACAGATAATTGGTGGCTATGCTACAAAATAAAGACATAGGAAGACCATATGAAGAAGTTCATCGTCAAGAGGTGGACAATAAAAGTTATATCAGTTGCTTGCAAGCATAGGAAGACACCTTTCATTTGGATACTCTTCTTCTCAATACCAATGAAGGCAAGAATTACTACCGAGGAATGATCGAAATGGATAACAACTACCAGGTCTTGGGGGTGGATCTGGTGAGCTGTCACAGGTCGTGCAACACCCCCTCCCAACTATCTCGTGTTTGTGACTACACTGCTAATTACTTCGTTTGTCAGCCTTTTCCTTCATACGAATATGTGTCAGAAGTTTGGTTCGGTCGTGATCAGTTCTGTGATCACGGTTCAAGCATTTTGGATGCACTCTCTGATGTATCCATAAGTAAGACCATTAGGTCTTGGCACCATGTTGATACTAGGTGCACGGTTTGGCTTATGTTAAGGTATACTTGGGTTAACTGGTTTGGGTATCAGAATTGAAGGAGAACTTGCAGGAGGAGTCAAGGATGCAGAATGGTTACAGAAGTAAGATAGTTCCAGGGATTGCCCATTTGTGCATATGGTTTGGATACAGGATTAGAGTACTTAAATGTAATGGTATGATCATGTATTGTGCGATTACAACTACACTAAATTGTAACTCTCTTCTTGTTAGTTAAATAAAATCCAACCTTTCAAAAAAAAAAAAAAAAATACCATCACCCCCATGACCCCCATGATTGGTGATCAATGTATTGTTAGCCTCCATAGTTTCCTTTTCCTCCCATATAACACCTTAGGCCCTGGCTGAGTTTATTGAAGAAAGTCTCAAGTGTTCTTGAGAACAGTTTTTGCACAAAAAAATGGGGTAAATATTGATTGTTTGAATCTTCTGGGGCATGGTAATATGGCATCGATAAATATTGATTGCCGTGACTAAAACCAAGAGTCAGTATTATGGAACTCATCACAGGCCCTAGTAACCTCTTTGGTTTTGGATCAAAAAAAAAAAAAACCTCTTTGGTTCGGCACAGTTGAAAATTTTAGTTGTTTTTACTCCCTTAAAGAAATGCTCTTAACCTTTATGACAAATGTAGCAATTCATTTCAAATTTCTCACATTTTTCCAGATGGGGTGAAAAGAAATGCTTGAGTTTCTCTCATGTTCTGGGTGATAGGAGTTATTCTTGAGAATGAGCATAAATCCACTGCCATAATTTACTTGAAACATCTTTCTGCATGCTCTCAGAATTACACCAAATCAAAGTTTGAAACACAACTACTCTATTAGTTCAACCCTGTCAATGTTTTAGAGCTACCTATATTACTTTCTAATCCATAGTGACAGCCAACTTCAATGCTTGGATGAAATACTGTACAAATCAACTGGGGTAACAGCTAAATGTTTACCAACAAACATTTAGCCAAAGTTACAGCAGAGAATGAAAGGCAGTGTCAAAATGCAACGAACAACTTATTCTGAAAAAAGCAAAGCATGTGGAGATTTAAACTAACTTAGTGAACATATAATGAAGATTCGTACAAAATAAAATATATGATAAAGATTTAAAATAGCTGAAATTTCTGTCATATCTGGTACTGAAGGGTTATAATATTTTCATGGAATTCAAACCAACAAACTGCGCTCAATAGCGATTATAATACTGCGTATTAATCTGGGACAAACTTTAAATTGAACTAGCTCAATTAAT
>JAJJMA010222775.1:0-21577 GCA_023529015.1 Papaver nudicaule
CATCGAAGCTCTAGGCTTGTCCAGAGCTCTCTGAGAAGCATACAACAACCTAGACATGCTTAAACAGACCACACCCTAAGCTCAGGATGGTCTAATATACCATAGACAAGCGCGCCATGACTTCAAGCACACTGTAGCCCAAACGCATGCACAAGCCATAACGCCAGTGCATGCATAGGCACACATGCACCATAACACAAGTGCGCAAGTACGCCACAATCAATTTGGTCGTGGCTCTTCAGCCCATGGCGCCACAAACTTCTAGCCTTGGCCAAAGGCCAAGGCCGTGGCTCATCAGCCCATGGCGCCATAAACCATGGCGCCACAACTTCTAGCCTTGGCCAAAGGCCAAGGCCGTGGCTCATCAGCCCATGGCGCCATAAACCATGGCGCCACAACTTCTAGCCCTTGCCAAAGGCCAAGGCCGTGGCTCCTCAGCCCATGACGCCATAAACCATGGCGCCACAACTCCTAGCCTTGGCCAAAGACCAAGGCCGTGGCTCCTCAGCCCATGGCGCCATAAACCATGGCGCCACAACTTCTAGCCATGGCCAAAGTCCAAGGCCGTGGCTCCTCAGCCCATGGCGCCATGAACCATGGCACCACAACTTCTAGCCTTGGCCAAAGGCCAAGGTCGTGGCTCCTTAGTCCACGGCGCCATGAAACCATGGCGCCACGACTTCTGGCCTTGGCCAAACGCCCAATGCCACTCTAATACGCCTATTACGCGCACCACACTCGTGCTAGTTAAAACTCAACTACGCGATGTCTGCGTATCACTCGTGACATCAAAACATCACACGGGGGGATAACTTTAGGGGTATTGGTCTGGCGGTCTACGGCAGTTGAAAGAAACTGATAGAGATAGTGGACGGTTACGAGAAGATGGCGCGAGTGGACATGTTCTACACAACTCAGGCAGTTACGGAAACCAACCCATGTCCTCCACTCCTCCACTCTTCCACGACTTCCACCTTCTTTGTCGAGAGATCGGGGTGAGTTCAAAACTATAAATAAAGGCCTCCTCTATCTTCCAAAGAGGAACACTTATCCAGAAACAACCAGATATTCAGAACACCTGAATAAACCAGAGCCTCAGAAGTAAATACACCTGAGCAACCAACACACTTCGAGCCTTGGAGATTTCCTGTCACCTTCACGACGGAAATCTTGAACTCTTACACCCAAAACACATCCTCAACCTGATCTCAAATTTCTTCGATGTTTCCCTCCCTAGATCATCCTCTATCCTCTATGTGACCGAAGCAAGACATGAACGGCCATTGACTTGGTTTAGGCTCGTCTTGTTCGACTTTGATCTCGAACACTATGAAAGTACCCAGAGACGGTGCATTGTTTTTCCAGGTCAAAACAATTGGCGACCACAGTGGGAGATCATTCTCTCGGTTTCAGAAGGTCACCTTTAGAATGTCTGAACTAGGGATGGGATCTGAAGAACCTGATTCTCGCTTTAACGCCTCAAACTCTACAAGAAAGACAGACCCCAATAACAACCACCCAATCAATACCAACTGCAGAAGAGGCGAGTACTCACAGATGCCTCCAACCATAGAAGAAATAGTCCGGCGACGAGATGCCCTTGCCAGTCAACGAATGAATATCACGGCCGCCTTAATGGAGATTACAGTCTACCTCAGGTTCCCCGCAGAGAGAGAGCCAAACACCCCTGAGGTTCCAGCAGTGGAAAGGATCATCGCACGAACGAGTCACTCACGGTTTCACACCACAAGACCGACACTCAACCAACCCGGGAACACTCTCAAGTCCTCACCACCTTCTCCTTCCCCAGGTATGACGAAACCGGTCACGCACGAGAACACGTTTCACATTTCCTAGGATCTCCGAGGGAATACGGATACAGTCATACCCTGAGACTCAACGAGTTCCCGAAGTCTCTTATTGGAGAGGCTTACCAATGGTACACTCACCTCCCGCCAAGAACCACGAGCACTTGGAACGGATTAATGGATGCCTTCTTCAAGGAATACCTTTTTGGGAAGGTAACTCTCTCTGATCTGAGTAAAATGCGCCAAAGAACCGGCGAGTGCCCTGACGACTACGTAAGGAGGTTTAAGAGACAAACCCTCGGTTGCTGCGTCCCAGACATAACGGAACCACAACTGGTGGAGATCTGCACTGGTACCATGGCTCCTATCTACCGAGCTCTTTTGGAAGATCTTCAGTTCCAGACTCTTGCCGAACTTCAGAAGGCAGCAGCACGGTCAACCACTATAATACCCACCCTGAGGGAGAGGACTCAACTACTGAAGTACGGAGGACTTACTGAGGAGGGCAGTAGAAGCCTAGATAACGACGGGAAAAGAAAGGCAGGAGAGCGCCTCGTTGAACACCAAGCACCAGACTCAACGACACGAGGCGTGACACCCGAATAAGACTCGCAACAACAACGAGGAGGGATTGATCCGCCAAACAACCTCTCAGCGATTGAGATGGAACAACTGCTAGGCTCCTTGGTCCGAGACAAATTCGTAGAGCTACCTGAAGTATCGAGGCCTCCCACCACTGGAGAGATGAAACACCCTCGTTACTGCCATTATCACAGGAGGATCAGCCGCGCCACGGTCCAGTGTAACAGCTTCAGGCGAATCCTCGGAGAACGCATTGTCAAGGCCAAAGCATGTTCTTACAGACTACACCCGGAGTCTCCGCACATCCAAGCGCTCACAGACCACAAAGAACCCGTGAATCAGAGAGTGGAGAACCTGATGCGCCAACTATGCGAAATCTTGTGTTTCTCGAAACCTCAACGTCGGGATATGTTTACAGCACTTAACCACGTGGTATCAGGAAGACGACTACCATTTGGAGAGGAAGAAGACCCACACCTGCCAACCCAAGGCGGGTATTCGATAAAATATGACTGGGGACTACTAGCCAGACAAGGTTGGGGAATACTTACTACCGCATATATACACGATATCGGATTACTCAACACGTTGATGGATCCAGGAGCGAAAATCAACGTCATCTCTGCAACGACACTAGAAGCTTCGGGAGGCTCGCTACACGATGTCACTGATTGACCAGAGACGTTGGAAGACCCCGAAGGAAGGACGGTGACGACTCGTGGATGAACAACTCTACAGATAGAGGTGAGCGGAGTACGAACGGAGGCTGAACTCTGTGTGGTCCCACAAGATTTAAAACACGACATGGTCCTCGACCACCCTTGGTTCAAAGACAACCAGAGTCTACTTAACGAAGCCGCAATCCCACTCGGAGCACCGACTGAGCCAGAGGATCTCCACGCAACGACGGTATCCCTGTACGAGGAAGGAGGAGCCTCGCCAAAGAGAGATCAAGGATGGCATCCCCGCAAAAGATGGACGAAGACACTTATCGACCTGGGATCCCAGTGAACATCATCTTAGCCAAGACTCTCAGAGCCGCTAACATCCCTCGTAGCAGAGCCATTCATGCCCCTACCATCATCAAAGGTCCTGACAGGGTCGAAGTACGCACTTACGGGTGGATCGACCTTCCCGTCGAAATCGCCACGATCCCAACCATAACGGAGTTTCACATTGTTAACGGAGCGACATGGTGCTGGGACGCCCATGGATCTACAACAACCAGGAGACACTTCCTCAGGAGTTCATGGAACGGTTTGTACAAAAGAGCAGCATCACAAAGGCAGTAGCCACGCCTGCAGAGCCCAAGGGAGTCAATGAGGACCCCCTCAACCAAGAAGGTACTTCGTCCGCCCCTCTTTTATATGATAGCCCACGTTCACCGAGTCACTGGGGACTCACCACGAGGAGAGCCACTCGAGAGGGAAACCCTGGAAAACCCGTAAGAGGGAGCACCGACAAGACCGAGTACTGGGACTCAGAAAATTCCCGAGCCCCCACTGGCAGGGCCTCCACTTAGTACGACAACCTCGCCCGGTATTGGAGCTCTGCGAAATGATCCTTGTCTACTAAGCCCTCCATGAAACTATAAAAGACTTACCTCGCCTGCACCAGCGCTATCGGAGAGGGCCAAACCCCTAAGAAGCGAAGAGGCTTGTAATGCCAACGGCGACATCAATCTCATCAACGAGCAGTACAACAACAACTTACCTTCCGTGAGTACCATCACCGAAGGAAATAAGAGGAAGAGTCCAGCTACAGAGGTGACACACCCAGAGCATACGGCTTCAAGCTCGCTTTGGAAACTTCAGGTGACAGTATGGGTCGAAGCGGATCACAACACAAGTCACGACGCCACGAATCACGACGCCACGATCTACGACACCACGAGTGATGGCGCTACAAGCCACGGCGCTGCAACTACGAGAAAGGGGTAAATCAAACTTATAGTACCCATGGCAACAAAGGACTTACCAACAACACTGAAGGGACGGACAACTCCATCATCACTAAAAGAATGACGACGAGACATGGGGACTTCCAGAGTTACCACTGCAATCAGCCAGGACTCCAGGGTTTGGACCCTCAAGACAAACCTGAACACGAGCATGTCCAACAACCCAACTATGGTACTCGATCGAGAGAAACCCCCTGGAGAACCAAGAGGAGGAGGCGCATCTCTATCTCGTCCACACCAACCTCCCTATCCAAAATACCCCTCTCTCATGGGATGCTCCTCACTGGAGGAAGTTCAGACTTCAAACTGTCGAAGCCGCAGGGTGATCAACCACAACCTTCCCTGTCTTGCTAGAGAAAGATCCAAGCAGTAAGGATTGAAGAAGCTCGTGATAACATGAGACTCGTTAGCAAACCAGATAACAGGGTATCGACACAATACAACTCGAAAGGTCCTGAACAAAAATGCGACTCAAGCACAAGATACAGATCTGCAATAACAACCGTGGGGAGTACGAGGACTGAAGCCTATACAGGATTCCCAGACTCATCGTGTCCCACGAAGCACTGGAGCTATTAGACGTCTGAATAAGGATGGAACAACCGGATTACCCCCGACCCGGTGATTCTCAACAACTAGAGAGAACGCTCTACCTACTCAAGGCCAATACACATGTGTCTGCACGAGGAAAGGCGAACCCAATGAGAAACGCTGATAAGATATCAGAGAATATGGCTGGGGACTCCTCGCCATCGCTCTCCACTCCACCAAGTACCGATAGCAATGTCGGCTGCCACGACCCAAAGGGAAACGTGAAGTACAACAGATGCTCCCTTGTCTCTACCAAAGCGCTTCATCATCATAGAAGAGCCTACTCGACCAGAAATATCCATACAACATGGGACTACCCGCTACAGATCTCTCGAAGGAAGGGAGACTCAAGAGAAGAACTCTAATCAACAATATTGCCTACAACCTCAGCGTTAGAGCTACCAACCAAATACGGTAAACCATATTGTGGGGAAGTTATTTTATTATGGGTCTCCATGGAGCAAACCTACTCTGGAGACAAACAAAGACGTGCTCACGACTACATGCCAAGTTCGTTGTATGACAACCATCACGAAAACGAGCAACGCGGAAGATCAGTAAGAGATCTGAAGGTGAATTTTAGGCAACATCTTCCTACAGGTGTATAATGTTATGTGTAAAAATTTCGTGGCAATCCAATCCGTGGATCAAGAGATATGGCGCCAACATTACAGCACACCGAAGTAAGTGGACATAACTTACATACGAAACCAAAACAGCTGCTGCAGAAAGCTCGTGAGGAGTTCTTGGGTAAAATTTATACACAAACTCCGTTTTAATGTCTAAAACTTTGTGGTAAAATTTCATACAATAACTCCATGTGGTTTGAGAAATATGGCGTGAACATTGGGGAAAAGAAGAGCTGTCAGAATTTCCTGCGCCAGCAACTTCCGTCGCGAAGAAACAACCGGTTTGAGAAATCCACAAGGGATTTTGGAAAGATTTTCGGACACAATCTTTCTCTATATGTATCCCCACACATACTAAAATTTAGTACCAATCCAGCAAAGGTATTGGGAGATACGATACAAACACTACAGCACACGCGAGACGCGCAATCAGGAGTCATGTGCAAGACCACATCGAGTACTGCGGAAAATCTACGAGGAGTCTCGAAGAGATTTTTGGACACAATACTTCCCTGGATGTCTACTACCATGTGTAAAAATTTCGTGATGATACAACCAGTGAGTCAAGATATATGATGCAAACATCAGGATACACGCAAGACGCGAACTGTCGGAATTTCAACGAATAGGCTACGGTGCAAAGCTCATAGCGCCAGCATCCACGACGCTACCAAGTCCATGGAGCCACACATCATGGCGCCACATCTCATGCAGCAATACTTTATGGCGCCACATCTCATGGAGCAACACCTCCTAGCGCCCATGTCCTCCTAGAACTTCACTACTCAATAGAGACGGCGAGGTAAACATCTTCATCAAGTAGTTCGCCTATTTTGACTCCAACACTCTCCTCAACGACTGGGGACTTGGTGCAATCGTCGTGATTTGGGGGAAGTCTCTGTAAAGGGGATATCGAGACGGGACGACACATGCTCTACCCCAAAACAGAAGACGTTCAGATCCACACCAAGAAAAAAAGAATACGATCGACTCCCCTGGTATCTCTCTACCAACTGTTGTTGTCGGTTACTACTGGATTGGTCATTGTCTCGTAAAGTATCAGTGCTCTACCTCACTCAACACTATGGATTCAACTCTGAACACCGATGAACGCGTCTTGCTGGTGGAGACGATCAAGGAGAAACAAAGACTTGATCACGACAAGGAGGAGAAGTTCTCTGCTAAAACGGGTAAAACCTCTCCCTTCTTTTATTTTCTTGGCTAAAACCTAGCCTATGTATGTATTCACATACATGACACTGGGGACCTCACTAAGCATAGTGTCCCCTTCTCTAGAAAAGTCACGGCGTCGCAAGAGCTTGTGGCGCCACAAAGGTCGTGGCCCATGAAACCTATGGCGCCACGATTAACTTTAAAAAAAAAAGAAGGGTTTCGTGCCCTGGCCACGGCCACACACACGCCCACTTAGCTTTCATGGCGCCATGGCCATGATGCTGTGACCATGGCCCCTTGCTTGTCTCGGCCATCGTGATGCCAACTACGGCACCACCCGTCTCGTCCCCCTAACACCTAAAAAAAAGAAAAAAAGAAAGAGGCTTCATCCAACTACACTTGCATGTTTTCACACGCATAGTCTCATTCTCAGCTTTACATAATAGCTATAATTCATACTAGAATATTAGCTCGATATAATCTCTACTAGCATTGAATAGAAAGCCTTGAGAAAATTGAGGTTGCCATCACCATCCGAGTGCTTAGTGTGAAACATTACTGTTCCACACTAACCAGGGGACTTTCTGTAGATGGTAAAAAAATGGAGAAGGGATAAAATTGTAAATATCCTTATGTTATGCCTTTCCAAGAAGCGATTGCCTACTCAGGCAGATCTCTATAGCTCTACGAGTTCCCTCTTATAGCCTCCCGGGTGGAGAGAATGATATCGTAGTGCAATTGCCTATTCAGGCACATCTCTATAGCTCAGAATGCAACCCGTTCTACGAGCTGAATAAACTCTCTATGAGTTCTCTCTTATAACTCCCGGTGGAGAGGATGATATCATAGTGCAGTACTGATACCCTCACCAACATATTAAACCCATTGATCTGCTTCACGCCGACATAGTCTCGATATCAGAACCAGATCGCTCAATGGTACACGGTGAAGAGTTAACAGAGACGTATCCTCATGGATTTCCTCTTAATACGACTCAACATTCGAGTCTTAATAAAAATCTCAGGAACATCGAAGCTCTAGGCCTGTCCAGAGCTCTCTGAGAAGCATACAACAACCTAGACAGGCTTAAACAGACCACACCCTAAGCTCAGGATGGTCTAATATACCATGGACAAGCGCGCCATGACTTCAAGCACACTGTAGCCCAAACGCATGCACAAGCCATAACGCCAGTGCATGCATAGGCACACATGCACCATAACACAAGTGCGCAAGTATGCCACAATCAAGTTGGTCGTGGCTCTTCAGCCCATGGCGCCATAAACCATGGCGCCACAAACTTCTAGCCTTGGCTCCTCAGCCCATGGCGCCATAAACCATGGCGCCACAACTTCTAGCCTTGGCCAAAGGCCAAGGCCGTGGCTCCTCAGCCCATGGCGCCACAACTCCTAGCCTTGGCCAAAGACCAAGGCCGTGGTTCCTCAGCCCATGGCGCCATAAACCATGGCGCCACAACTTCTAGCCAAGGCCGTGGCTTCTCAGCCCATGGCGCCATGAACCATGGCGCCACAACTTCTAGCCTTGGCCAAAGGCCAAGGTCGTGGCTCCTTAGTCCACGACGCCATGAAACCATGGCCCACGACTTCTGGCCTTGGCCAAACGCCCAATGCCACTCTAATACGCCTACTACGTGCACCACACTCGTGCTAGTCAAAACTCAACTACGCGATGTCTGCGTATCACTCGAGACATCAAAACATCACACGGGGGGATAACTTTAGGGGTATTGGTCTGGCGGTCTACGGCAGTTGAAAGAAACTGATAGAGATAGTGGACAGTTACGAGAAGATGGCGCGAGTGGACATGTTCTACACAACTCAGGCAGTTACGGAAACCAACCCATGTCCTCCACTCCTCCACTCTTCCACGACTTCCACCTTCTTTGTCGAGAGATCGGAGTGAGTTCAAAACTATAAATAGAGGCCTCCTCTATCTTCCAAAGAGGAACACTTATCCAGAAACAACCAGATATTCAGAACACCTGAATAAACCAGAGCCTCAGAAGTAAACACACCTGAGCAACCAACACACTTCGAGCCTTGGAGATTTCCAGTCACCTTCGCGATGGAAATCTTGAACTCTTACACCCAAAACACATCCTCAACCTGATCTCAAGTTTCTTCGTTGTTTCCCTCCCTAGATCAACCTCTATCCTCTCTGTGACTGAAGCAAGACGTGAACGGCCATTGACTTGGTTTAGGCTCGTCTTGTTCGACTTTGATCTCGAACACTACGAAAGTACCCAGAGACGGTGCATTGTTTTTCCAGGTAAAAACAATGAGAAACTGATAGAGGACAGTTACATCATACGTCAACAATTAGGTTGCAAAGCCAGTATTGCTGACACAAGCCTTTGACATCGGTCAAAGCAACTCCTAGGCCTGTAAAGGACGTCAGCTGGGGGAATCAAGTGCGTGACGATCTGTGGGGGATCTAGAGACGTAAGGAGTGCGACAGTAGCCAATTCGCTTGGAGGGCTTGAGTTGGTCTCTGCTACATCCCAGACCGAAGTCTTATAGCAGGCTAGCGTTTGTAGTCAGTTTGTACTGGGCGGTGTTCAATCTGGACGAGGTCCCGAGGTTTTTCTGCAAGGCAGTTTCCACGTTAAAAAAACGTTCTGGTGTCTTGTGTGCTTTTCCTTTCCGCAATTATATAAACTCTGACATATAATTAAAAGCAAACACAAGAAGTACGTTATCCATAACCGTAGAGTTTAACTCCAAAGATTCATCTTTGTTGAGTTGATCCCTAGATCACAACTCCGGTTATCTAGGTTTGGATATTGATTTTTGAGATCGTCCAAACCTAACCATAAGACTCACGAGCCCAAACGAAAAGTTGGTCGTATTTCGGTACCCCTCCTTTTTCAAGGTTCACTGGAGATTGATTTAACTGAGAGTTGGGACAGTGTTTGATGTGATGTTGGAGTACAACAAATGAAATATTAGGTGTTACTGATCATATATTACTATCGAAGAATTAGGATTTTGTGTTCAATTTTAGTCTTCTGGATGCCAAGCATGCTACAATTAAGGCCAAAAAGTATTTGTTTTAGACTGTTTTATTCATGATGATAATTTCGTGGAAAGGTGTGAAGTAAGTATTCACATTCATGATCTTACTGGTTTTAGGTTTTTTGTATATCAAAAAAATAAACAACCATCATGGGCAACCTGGCAGAAATTTTACAAAAAAAATATATTACCACATATATGATCTATGTGGTAAATATATGTAATTCATGTAATACTTTTGCACTTCAAAAATGTTAATTAAATGTTAGATATGTCTTGTATTTGTATTTGAATAACGTTTGTTTTTTCGTTTTTGTTTTTGTTTTTTTGAGTAATTCCTTGCTTGGAATCACGATTTATTTTTCGTTATAAATGTATTGGAAGTTTCATAGTCTTTTGAAGCACATTTTCTTCATTGAGAAACAACAAGGTCGACTTAGCATTACTTCCTAAATTTGTATAAGTTACATATGGGATTTTAGAGATTGTGTTAAAAGCACATTTTGGGAGTGGAATAAGAAAAAAGATTCGGGTGCATTTATTCGAAAGGGTATCTGGGACATATACTAGATGACCGCTGCCACAGTGGATGGGCTACCCGTCCGAAGAAAAACGAAACACAATTAAACCATCATGATTGGGGGTCGACCTATAAGCAAATCTTCTGCTAGACTTTCTATGAAAAAAACAACCAAACATGACTTTTTCAGTCTATCATCTCACAAAAAACCATTCCAACAGATGCATAATAAATTGTAGTAATTTTCTCATTTGCTTACCAGGATCCTTGTAGAACATCCACACAAGAACAAGAGACCTCAAAACTGCGGTTCAATGAAATCCCCAAGTATAGAAGTAGCACCATTTGAAATAAACTCTCGGGCACCTTTTAAACTCCCCAACTGAATATGGCCTAATACACAAAAGAATACCAGTTTTGTGTTGAAGCTCCTAAATCAAGTAAAACCCACAATTATCCAGTGAATATTCTTCACATTCGCAACAGAGTTTGGATAGCTACAACTCCTCATTGAGTTTTCAATCAGCAATTCTAACACATACCCATGTGTGAGAACTAACTTACGAGAATTTTCAAACATCCAACAACCATTACCATCAAACACACAATGGGTACCAAGGAACAAACAGAAATCACATGAAGACAAAAGTTATACTCATCAGTAAAATGTGAATACCCATGAATGACTTCCAGATCTTTTTCACTTTCAACCACACTACCAGTTAAGTTGAAACAATGGTAAGAAAATTCATTGTCACCCGCAGATACACAACCGAATAAAGCACTAGACCAAGAATCTGACCGGTACCCCTATCCATAAATCAACTCCTGAACCCTTCCATCATCAAATGTATATCCAACAATTTCAAACACTCATTGTACCAAGAGAATTCCAGTAAAAACGAGAATTCCATGTACTGATCTTGAGCTCTTTTCCTCGACCAAATAAGGAACAAACAAGAACAAAATAAAGATAAAAATAAACATCTCTATTTATACTCTCCAACACTCTATTAGGCATTTTGGCGAACATCTTGCCTGCGTTACCATTTTCACCATCTACGAAACAAAAATCTAATTGAATCTATAAATTGATGTTTTACCCTGGAAAACAATGTACTGCAAAAGAGTACTTTTAAGTTCGAGAGATCAAAATCGAACAAATCTAGCCTAAACCAAGACAATGGTCGTTCCAGACTTGCTTCGGTCACAGATGAGGAGATAGGGTTGGTCTTAGGGAGGGAAGCAGAGAAAGAGTGAGATCAAGTATTTATGGTTGAAAATGGTAATGTGTATGGTTTCTGAATAACTTAGGAAGATGATGGTTTCTTTCTGGTTTCGCAAGGATTTCTCAATTGAATCTTAATCTCAGCTTTTGCTCGAAAATGAAAGGTGAATCGAGGTGAACTGAAAGTGAATTAGACTAAGATAGGTTGTGATGAGTTGTTCATGGAAACAGATGAAGTCATCTATTTATAGTATGTTCAGAAATGCACTGATCTCTTGTTAATCGTGGAGGAAAATGGTAAAGTGGAGGTAGTGGAATGATGGAGTTACTCCCGTAAAGATAGCTCAACTGCCAGTCATGCCCACTACTCATTAACCTAGTATTCCCCACAAGTATAACCTCTTTCTAAGTGGGTGTCACACCACAACTGTCGTAGACCGCCAGACCAAAACCCTAATGTAACTCCCCCCATTTGTGACACGTTTTGACATTTCTGTTGAATAGTGTATGTAACTCTTCGTTCGAGTAAGTTCGTACTGACTTTTTTGACCTTGCCATCACTGGATGTTGAGTCTTTTAGCAATATTGATTATAAGGATGTGAGATGACCTTCGTGTTTGGAGAATATGGATACTTAAGAAATGTCTCAAACATGTGTTTGGCTAAAGTAGTATTACCATGAGATAAGCTCTATTACATGAAATATAAGCAGAACAAATCATAAGAATAGACTTGGCCGCAGACGACTAAAGTGTTCCATAGGCTGGCACTTCCTGCAAGTTTATTCTGACCAAGCGGTCAGGGATATCTCAGATTGTCATTATGACTTAGGTTTGGCCAAGTGGCCAGTGCTATCTCAGTGACTCTTGGCCTAGTGGCCTAAAGGGGATGGCCAGTGTCATCCCCATATTAGCTCGTGTAGCCTAGTGGCCTAGGGATGGCCAGTACCATCCCACATTGCTTTGCTTGGCCTAGTGGCCTAGGGATGGCCAGCGCTATTCCATATTGCTTTTGCTTGACCTAGTGGCCATCTGTTTTTACCTAAAAAAAACAATGCACCGTCTCTGGGTACTTTCGTAGTGCTCGAGATCAAAATCGTACAAGACAAGCCTAAACCAAGTCAATGGTTGTTCAAGTCTTGCTTCGGTCACAGAGAGGATAAACGTTGATCTAGGGAGGGAAACAGTGAAAGAAACTTGAGATCAGGTTGAGGATGTGTGTTTCTGGGTGTAAAAGTTCAAGATCTCCGTCGTAAGAGTGACTGGAAATCTCCAAGGCTAGAAGTGTATTGAGTTGCTCAGGTATTTGCTCTGAGGTTCTGAAAAGATGTTCTGCCTTTGGAAGATAGAGCACTACGCCAAATCGCCCCTTGTGCAACGGATATAACCGTTGCACAGATTTTGTGCCACGCTTCCGTTTCAAAAGTGGCGTTGCACATGTGCGCAACGGATTGTGCAACGGATATATCCGTTGCACAATTAATTTGTGCCACGGATATATCCGTTGCACAAATTGTTTTCATCCGTTGCACAGAGCTAATTTGTGCCACGGTTATTTTATTTTGAGCAACGAATATATCCGTTGCAAAATTTTTAATAGGAATTAAAAAAAAATAACAAAATTTAAAATTTGTGATTTCAAAATTCCTGTAATACAGATAAATGTGCCAGAATAGTCATTTGCATTCAATCTTACAACATTCAACAATGGGATTATAGAGAAAAAACAAAGGGTTGTTCAAGAATGGAAATACATTCAATCCTTGTTACATATTACAGAGAAATGATGTAAATTGTTGTATACTAACACAGAGGGTATGCAGATGCAAGAGTTCACAACAAACAAGGTGAAGGTAGGCATTGAAAGTGAAATATACCTGGTTCCATCAACACTATATGACATTGTAGTGCACCAAAGTCCAGGAGCGTCATAATCCACTCTAGATCCCAAGCAATCGTAGAGCAATGCTTTGATTTTCCCATCAATGGCAGTGGAGAAAATAAACTGCACCATGCATGGCAGGGCAGCTCACCTGCTTTTCCTGTTGGTGCTGATAGATCTAAACCAAGAAGATATATACGAGGCACAAATTAGTATGTACACAAGATCTTGGTTGATCCAGATAAAAGAATCTGCAAATGAGTTGGATGGGACAGGAATGCAAGATAGTAGAATGATACATCGATCAGAATCCAGTTGATTTCAAATTCGTTATGCCTAGTTGAATGGAAAGCGTGTTAAGACCAGGCTCCTCAACCAGGCTAAACGCCGCAAACCCGAAGTAGGCATGATATAGATCTGGCAGATGTGCCAGAAACTTACTGAAAGCTAGACCCTGTTAACATCTAGTAAACAAGCAAGCAAGGAGAAGCAACAACACCTTAGATTGACAGGTAAGCAGAAATTCTCGTAGTGCCGCATTGCCATAATGGACCCCAAGATTCTCAATATACCACCAATCCTGTGCAAAAAAATAAAAGGGCGCAAGTCAAAACAAATGCTACAACACACCCTTAACTCAGTAATGTGAGAGTGTTACATACCAATCATAACATGTCAGTCGCCTTGTTTGCTCGACCTTGAAATCCACCATCAATAGCTATCTAGTCCCACTTTAACTTAATTTTCCGCCCTGTGCTGGAGCACAGGGCGCCACCCTCCAGAACTGGCCCTGGTGATGTACATGTTGATACGACTAAACAAAAATGGATTCTAAAGTATACACGATACATGAGATTAACAGAGTACGAAGAGACAAATAAGGCATTAAAAAATCACATTTTCTGTTTCAAAATCAGATAATCACATTAATTAAAAAAAAAAAAAAGAGAGCAAAGGGGCAACACTAAAGAGATGAACGGACATATTTATAGTACCTTCAAGATAGGAACCAGCAGCATAGATTAGCAAACAAAATTTGGGTCAAGGATGAAAAGCTGTCAAATCCTTCCTCGTAAGCCGTCATAGTCAAGAAGAAACAATCAAACACCTAACTGTAAGAGACTTCATTGAATTCTTCATTTAATAGGTAGGATAGTCTAGTTTATACTCACCTAGAGATATTGGCAGCACAACGCGAGTGGTAAGATGCAATGACATGAGTGGTAGGTCCATGTAGTATCGGTAGGAGCTTTCATAACCTGTTATTTTTAATAATTGAAGCAACATTCGATGAAGTAATACCATCTGAGTTCAATGAAGACCAACGTAGTGCACTGGTGATAAGACGCAGCACCAAAGTAATTCCCTGCAAGGTCAAACTGAAGCAGAATAGGAACCTAACACTAACACCAACAAGTGTATAATCACTCTAGTCTTAAACCACCAATTGTAGAACAAAACTCATATCAATTCCAGATCAACTTCTAAACCTAGTAGGTGAATCACAATCAATCTCAGAAAACCTATAAGTTATGTACATAACTTTATAGTCTTATAGTTGGATTGGAAAGGTTGAACCCATTGATCAGTAAAAGAACAGTATGATCTTAAGTTTGTTCATTTCCTACCATATCCTGCATGGTTGTCTACTAGTTTAAAGAGAAATAACTCTACTATTCCTATCTATAAACCTAGACAAGAAATATTTCCAAAATTTGGCTGAAATTTTTCCAATAATCAAACACCAAAATGAATGAAGTGAATTTCTAAGTAAGACAAAGCTAGTTGCCTAATCAACATATTTTACTATCTCCACAACAAACATAACAAAGGGTTTCACCAATATCCGCTAACTACGGATAAAAGATCAAAAACAAAAAGTAGGGCTTATAAAACATCACAGAGAGAGAGAGCAGTCTCTTACAATTTGCGAAGTTCGGAATATTCTTGTGTAAGAATACTGTAACCAGTTGACATCTTAGTATCTGCTGCAATGACACATTAGTCTGCTCCTGCGATCGCAACACAAGTTCTGCAACAACAACCAAACAACACAATCAGAAATCAGAACTTAGTAAGGTCAGTAAAGTTAAAGAGAGATGGGTGTCTAAGATGAAGAATGAACACATTTAAGGCTCTAAATGTTAAGTTTTTCGTTCGGCGCCACAGCTCAAACGGCCCCTGCCCTGCTGCACATGTTAACCCACACACCACCTCGGCTAACACTCTGCCCTGAACAAAGTTACTCTTCGATTACAACAGCATAGGGCTTCATTAATTAGATTAAAAAACTTAGTTTCAGTTTCTCTCAACCAAATCAGTGGTCAGAATCTATCCAAAATGGTGGAAGAATCTGACTACATACACGACACCTGAAAAAACAGAGACCCAGGTTAAAATACTTCAATTGAAATCTTCAACAACAGAAGTTTTATAGCAGCTATAGGCCAACTGTATATGACCCAAATTTGCCTTTCCCTTTTCTCTTAGTATCCACATCAAACACTTTGTGTTCATGTCTACTTATCCAACCTAAATCAATCAGATTTACTTACCAAAAACATCAAAAACAATTGAGAGAAAAGAGTTTCAATTCGCCTAGAACAGCTTCAGAACACCTAATAGATTCAGTAGCAATTCATTAGACTGAAAACTTAAAACCCTAAAATCAAAACCCTAAAACAAAATGGTTTTTTTTTTACCTGTTTAAAATCAGTATGCACCTTCGATTACTAACCCCCTGGAAGTAAATAACAAACCCATAAGTAGTCAATCTCAATTAAAATCAAAACCCTAAAAAAATTCAGAATTGTTTTACCTCAACAATCGATTTTAGGGTTAGGTTTTGAAAATTCTGAAAACTGGGTATGGATTTATTGTAGCTTGGGTGTTGTTTCAACTGGTCAGAAGTGATTTCAGAAATTTCTGGTAAGTTTAGTGCGATTTCAGAAATTTCAGGGTTAGACTTTTTCTTCCTCTGGTTTCGCAGAGCTCGAAAGAGAGAAGAAGGTGAGCTCGAGGGTGAGAAGAGAGAGAGTGAGGCGATAATACTGAGGGAAAACATTTAACGAAATGTTTTTATTATTTCTGGGTAAAAGCCCTCAAGTTAAATTTAATTTACAAATATGCCATATTGTGCAACGGATATAAACGTTGCACACTAATTAAAAACTGTTGCCCATTTATTGGCAATTATTATTATGTTTACGCTTATTATGTGCAACGGATATACTATTTTGTGCAACGGATATTGTTGTGCAACGGCTATATCCGTTGCACATGAAAAAAACTAAATGTTGCACATGGCCGGATCTGGCGTAGTGGAGGAAGCCTTTATTTATAGTGTTGAACTCACCCTGATCTCTCGACAGAGAAGATGGAAGTCGTGGAAGAGTGGAGGACGTGAGTTGTGCTCTGTAACTGCTAGAGTTGTGTAGAACGTGTCCAATCGGCACCACTCTCTCGTAACTGTCCATCATCTCTATCAGCTTCCTTCTAACTGCCGTAGACCGCCAGACCAATACCCCTAAAGTTATCCCCCCGTGTGATGTTTTGATATCTCGTGTAGTATGCAGATATTGCATGGTTGTGTTGAGTTTGAACAGCGTCGTATGGCCATGGCTCTATGGCTAATGTGATTGTGGCGCTAGAAGCTCGTGTGGTGATTGTATAGCAACATGGCCAAGGCTAAAAACTCATGGCGCCGGCATGGGAGTTATGGTCTTGGTCGCTGGCCAAGACCAGTTTTTGTGGCGCCATAGCTTATGGCGCCACGACCTAAGAGGCACGGCCTTGGCCACTGGCCAGGGCCAACTGTTGTGGCTCCATAGCTTATGGCGCCATACCTAAGGTGCTACGCCGCTGGCCAAGGCCAATTTTCTTAGCATATTTAGGCCACGCCACTTTGACTATGGTATGTTTGCGCACTTGCGTTATTTTAAGTCATGGTGTGCTTATCCATGGTATATTAGGCCATTATGTGTTTCGATTGTGGCCTGCCTAAGTGCGTTTATGTTGTTGTATGCTTCTCAGAGAGCTCTGGACAGGTCTAGGGTGTTTTAGGTATAAAACAAATAAAGGAATCTGAGGGGTAAAGTGTGAAGTGTGATGATGTAATAAAAGATTGTGATGAATTCGAGAGGTCAAGATCGAACAAGACTCGCCTAAACCAAGAAATGGCCGTTCGAGTATTGCTTCAGTTACAAGAAGAGGATTTTAG
Source organism: Papaver nudicaule (assembly GCA_023529015.1). Classification (NCBI taxonomy): domain Eukaryota; kingdom Viridiplantae; phylum Streptophyta; class Magnoliopsida; order Ranunculales; family Papaveraceae; genus Papaver; species Papaver nudicaule. The sequence continues at coordinate 17,627 of JAJJMA010222775.1, forward strand.
GGTTGGTTTAGGGAGGGAAGCAGAGAAAGATGAGATCAGAGAATTGATATGATTCTCTGTGATATTGAGATAAATATTGCTAGATAAGGATGAATATTCAGTTCTCACTAGATAATAAATGCTGAATGAGAAGAGTTAATCAATTATCGATAAGATAGACTTGATTATACTTGCACTGAACTTGTTAGACTTATCTTGGATGAGATTGAGATGAGATGTTTTCCCAAACTGGTCGAGTGACCTATTTATAACAATATATCCTCAACTGATCTCGTAAGAAGTGGAAGGAGTGGAAGAGTGGGAGTGAGGAAAGAGTGGGGTCAGTTGTTAAGAGTCTTGCGCCTAATATTAGGGAAGACTAACAACCCACTATCTTATCCCATCTTCTCAGCAACGTTCACACGACTTAGTTTTCTTTCCCGTTAAGTGATTGAGCCGTTGCAATCACACGTGCCGTAGACTGCCAAACCAAAACCCTAAAGAATATCCCCCCATGTAACTAAATCTTGATTCTCGTAAGATTTGTTAAATATTTGTTATTTGTTAAGTCAAAGCTGACTAGGTGCAAGTCGTATCAATTACTGATAAGCTTAGGACTTTGCGATAAGATAGAGATTTTAAGCGATAAGCTTTGAATATCTCTTTGAGATTTGGTTTAAGGATTGAGCCGGGCAATCGCCGTTTAAACCAATAAATCTAAGGGTTGAGCTAGCAACCGCCATTTAGATAAGATAAGATAAGTCATCTAAGGGTTGAGCTAGCAACCGCCATTAGATAAGATAGGTCTAAGGATTGATCTATGCAATCGCCAATTAGACCGAGAGGATTTCAGCAACTCTCTGTGGCAATAGTCAAATAAATACGACTTTCGGTTTGCCATAAATAAGGGAAATTAGTTTGTGGCATGTAATGCACCAATTCCCTGGATAATGAAGACATATGAATCCCCAAAACAATATAAGTCATAGCCATGAGCCATGATTAAGAATTATAGCACTGATTTATGGAAGCAAGTCCATAATCAGGAAAAACAGACGAATGATGCTATCACGGCGTAGCCATCATCAAGAATGCATAAGCATTGCCAATATAAGACCTAAAGATAGGCCACAATAATTATGATAAGCTATGTTGCATAGCATGATAATAATCCCACATTGGATATAAAAGGATAAGCCATAACATTTATGTTATTTTCGGATTTCTGGACAGTTTGCATGTTGTCCATTGGTAAAATCGCCCAGGCCAGCCTATATTAGATAAAAATCTGAATTTTTAGTATGTTATAGGAAATTCACAGAAGAAAATATTTCGTGAAGGAAGCGCCTTCTAATTCCTTACGGATTGGGCTGTAAAAATCACGCCATGAGGAAATACGTGAGCTGAACTGCCAGATTTCCGAACTTGATTAGGAAACTAGAGTATTATGGACTTAATAATATCCATAATCCTCTAGGATTTGGATCAGTGGGGACCCATAAATAGGGGGAGGCTAGGAAAAGATGAACTCTAGCTCGAAGAAGGCAAGGATAGCCGTGAGGGGAAGATGATAATCATGGACCTCCATAAGTACAAGTGAGGGAAAACAATAAGACCCCCACGAATTAGGCAAGAGCCAACTATGAGGCCCCCCATAAATTAGGCTAAGCATGATTTTGAGGCCTCCAAGAGTTTGGCCAAGGCATAATCTTGGACCTCCAAGAGTTTGGCCAAGGCACAACCGTGAGCCTCCAAGCAATAAGCTAGGGCATGGCCGTGGATGTCCAAGAAGTTAAGCAAAGGGGATGCGTGGGCATCCAAAAACTAGGCAAGGGGTGGCGCAAGGGCCCCCAAGTAGTTGAGCAAGGGTGATGCCATGGGCATCCAAAGATTAAGGCGAGCCATAAGTATGGACACCCAAAAACTAAAGAGAGGGACAGCCATGGGCGTCCAAAAATCAGGCCAAAGAGGTGGCATGGACACCCAAAATCAGGCCAAGCTAACTAACATGGATATCCAAAGGTTAGGGCAAGCTAATGGTGATGGACACCCATAAACTAAGGCAGGGGATAGTCGTGGGCCTCCAAGGATTAAGGGGCGCAAGCATTAGGATAAGGATTAGGCCAAGGGCCGTGAGCATGGCAAGGAGTGGCCGTGGACATGGGATGGAGCTTGGGCGTGGCCGTGAGGACGGGATAGGGTTTAATCCAAGAGCGGCCGTGAGGTAAGATAGGGATTAGGCCAAAGATGGCCGTGAGGTGGGGATAAGGCAAAGGTGGCGTGGACGCCCAAAAATCAGGCCAAGGCATGGCCATGGACGTCCAAAGCTAAGGGGAAGGAGTGGCCATGGGCCTCCAAGGGTTAGGCGAGGCAAAAGATGTGGATACCCAAGTTTAGGCCAAGCAAGTAGCATGGGCATCCAAAGTTAGGCCAAGCCAAAGGCGTGGGCATCCAAAACTAGGCCAAGGCATGACCGTGGATGCCCAAAGTTTGGCCAAAGAAGTGGCGTGGGCATCTTGGCCAAGTATATGGCCGTGTATACCCTAATCAGGCCAAGGTTGGCCGTGTACACCCAATATGCCTAAGGCGTGAATGGCCTAGGGTTTTGGCTCAAGCAGGAGCTAAGCTAATGCGCATGCGTAGGTATTTTATCGTATAGGCTAGGGATATGGACCATGCTACTAGGCTAGGGTCGCGAGATATCAAAATACAGCTAACGGTAATTAAATATCTTATCCCTACTATAAAATAAATTCATACCTTATCTCGAGCTATTCCAGGATGCCAGAAATTGATGTGAAATTACTCCTGCGACCTCCTCGCCAAAAACCACCATCAACACTCATGTGTCAGGTTTTTTACCTTAACCAAGACTCTATCATAACCACATACGTGCTTGAAAGAAATCAGGACAACAACTTAGCTAAACCTCGTTTATCCTAAGTGTCATGGCTAGCCATACATGTACCAATGTGCCTCCTATCCTTCTCGTACTTTTCCTGGTTAACCTTCACAGCTAAGGAAACTCCTTATACTTAGCTATAATGAGTAAACAAGGCATTAATCACACGTAACATGCATAAGTCATACGTAACAAGCAAGGTATAGTTCACACACAAACAAAAATGGACTCACACACGATCACACACACATGTATGCAGTCAAATTTGGGTTAGGGTATTACATGAATTCCCGATTGAACCTTAGATTCAGCTGATTAAAACAAAAATAAGAATGTAAACAAAAATTAAAAATGTATTAAACTTCATATTGAAAAACTTCATATTATGACTGAAGTCAATTTACAATGTGAAAAACTTTGTATATCTCAAGTTGGAAATCTAAAGAAAAATACAACATACAATCACAACTAATTCAACACTAGTTTACACTTGGGCAAATAAAAGTAGCAAGATCCACTGCAAACCTCCAAAAAATCAAGATCTTCAAGAAATCTCTTTATGTAAGAAACAACTTTAGCCCGAGTTCTGAATATTTGTGGCACCTTTTTATTCAACATCAAGTCCATGTAACGTTGCGATATCTTGTTTCCTGTAACAGAAAGATAGTCAAGTTATAAGTTATAAACATGGGGTTACACGATATCAGATAAATGACTGCCTAACTTACAAATTGAGTAGCAGAACATAAAATGCAAGTTGAACACATGAGACCTGGTTATCGTTCAAGCTCGTTTGTTGCTGTTATTACCTGAAATTAAGGATGCCATAAATTTGAGTACTACTCACTGATACTAACACTGAAAGTGAATTGGATACATAGACATTACAGACCTTTTTATCAATTCTACAAGTAAAGAGTCCTGCAAATCATGTCTCGTAGTTCCTCATTAGTCATATTACTCCGAGCATACCTAAACACTGTGAAATGATACAACCACAAAACCACATACAAACTTCAGCTCAAAATGTAATGGTGTTGTTTTGGCAGTCCCTGCACCTAAAAACCATT
>JAJJMA010222799.1:13176-37665 GCA_023529015.1 Papaver nudicaule
TCCTTCTTTAGGCTGGTCCGAGATCTCGCTGTCGATCTGTTTGGCTTCTTGGATGCGAGACACGTGTTCCGAGGGGTTTTACCCCCTACAAAGATATTGCAAAAAGAAAAAAAAAAGAAAAAAGAAAAAAAAACAGGTAAAAGGATGAAGATAATCAGATCTGAGCAGTATCTTGTATTCATCATACTTCAGGACTTGATATGTCTCAGGATCCAAGCATTTGATAAATATAGATTGCCGTCAGAGGTTCCTAAAACCATTAATGAAACATGACGGTGCAACTGCAAGAGGACAGGTAAGCAAAAAGCAAACATATCCTCCTAGATTGGAAAGAAGCAACAGAGGGATGCAATACTGGACAGGCCACTGCAAAAATATACTTTCAAGCAACAACCACAAAAATTGTTATAAGAACACCTTAGTTTCATTAAGATCAGCCTATGAAAAGGTTACCATTTTCAAACCCGATTTTAATGGAACTAAAGCGTACACATAACTTTCTTGATTCAATCCGTAAAGGTGACGGAAATGCAATAACCTGCCATCTCTACTGCAAAATATACTGTCAAGAAACAATCACAAAAATAGTTATGAGAACACCTTAGTTTCACTGAGATCATGACATATTCCGAGATCATGACATATTCCGAATCTGAGGCATCCGCATCACTTTCTTGATTCTTAACAAGGCATCCGCATCTCTTTTTCTTTTGGGACAGAAATACAGGTTGAAGGAAACGCATAAACAAGGGTAGGTTGAAAACGATGAGCTTCCCCTCACACAGGGACGGAGCTAGGAATTCTGGCTGGGGGGGACAAAAAAATTTTTTTACCGAAAATCATAATAACTTAAATGTTGACAACCAAAAGCAACTGTAGCAAAAAAAAAGTTATTTTAAGTACAAACAACACTTTAATATGATGTTTAGAAGCACATACAAGCCGAAGTAAAAGCACTAACAAAGCGAAAAAATACAGTCCTCTAGCAAAATGCAGACCCGTAGAACTTGCCTCCAAGTGTTATGATAGACTTTGTATCCCATGCTCACCTGCAATGTGTGAATGTTTAGACAAAGCTTCATTTACAGATGTTATATGGTAATGAAAATTACAACTGGTGTTTTTAGTCTTACACATACCTAGCATAGTAATCAACCGTTGCTAATCCTTAAGGGTAATTGGGTTTTACGTTTCTTCATTTTTTGGTACCGCCGCATAATCATATGATCAGAAATGGTGTCCAAAATATCTCGTTCAACATATGCAAGCAAACAATCATTCATCCATTCATTGCCCATTCGACTGCGCAATCGAGTCTTTAAAATTTTCATAGCCGAAAAAAGTTTCAACTGAAACCGTTGCAACTGGCAAGATCAGTGCTAATGTTAAAAGTCGATAAACCAATGGGTAGACTTTATCTTTCTTTGTCTTATACATTTTTTTTGCAAGATCTGCGATCGCATCTAGTTCTGAGAACTTAACACTTGATCTCACATCGATGATGTAATTCTGAAGCTGGTTATCAAGAAGTACACGATCATATGCTGTAAAGTCTCTTGAATAAAATTCTGCTAGACGTACCAATTTATCCTTATCAAAAGCAGAAAATTTTCGACAAGGATTCAAACAAGCAAGGCACAGAAGAAGCTCAGTAGTTGTCTCAGTAAAACGGTCATTCAACTCTTTATGATGCATATCAATAACAACACTAAAAATGTCCACACGATATTTATGCATAACCGTCTTCTGATGAACAATATTACGTAGCAGTCTCCCTGTAACTTAACAAGAAACATCCCCCTCCATGGTAATAATATTTATACCATGTTTCTCACAAAATAAATTTACTTCTGCAAGTAAAGAATCCCAACCACTATCTCTTATTTGTTGTAACCGTTGTTTGCAAATACTCACCAATTTCATTGCATTAACGATATCATGATCTTTCTTTTGTAGTGTCTCTGAATCACTTCTTGATTGATTTCATTGTTGAATGTTGATTGCTGTTTCAATTTCAAAACACAGAGGGTTGATGTGTGCACGATACTCTTTCAATTGAAGAACTACTTTAATATTTGTGAGAGAGAGTCGACAAAACAAAGCTTTTAATCTGTTGACTTTTTAGTTTGTAGGAGTTTTCAATTTTAGCCTCACATTTTGTCCCCCCTACTTGCTAAAAATCGAAATATATAAGCCTATACTAGTAATTTTTCAAAACCCAGTGGGGACTGCAGTCCCCATTAGACCCTTACTAGGTCCGTGCCTGCCCTCACAGCTTTTATAAGAGGCTAAAATTAGGGTTTTGATAAATTCTGTCTTTTATCTCTTGCTTGGTCACAGATTTACCAAAGTGGCAGCGGCCCGTTCCGAGTTTTACCTGGTCTGTTTCCGGTTCAAATACATGTATCCAATACGTGTAGTATGTTAGGCTGCCGGCTGCTAGCCTCACCTGGTTCGTATTTCGCGTATATGTTATGAGTGTCAGATACGTATCCAATACGTGTCGTATGCTACGTACGTTAGCCTGTTAGCCTCACCTGGTTCGCATTCTGCACATATGTTATGAGTGTCGGATACGTATCTAATATGCTACTACTGTATGTCACGAGTATCCGATACGTGTTGCATAAACAGGACAAATGCAGATGAATAATGATGATATTGAAATTGCAAATTCAAGTTCAGAGAATCATCTAAACAAAAATAAGATAAGATCAAATCAAAACGGTGAATGAAGTTCATATAACTACTGGTTCTGAGTAGTACTAGCAGTAGAATCGGGTCGTTGATGTGGTCTTAAGTTCCTGAGTTGATCAATCCAGCGATCCTCAGGAACTTGATTGATCCAATCCGGTACAAATCCTTGAAAGGAAATCCCACGCATAGCATCCATGATTCGGTTCGAATTCTCAGGTGTCAACGGAGCGTTCCGCCGATTCTCATCTTCCATAAAAGCTCTTGAAATCTCTGAATCTGTAGCTTCTTCTTCTTCAACAACCGTCTCTTCTTCTTCTTCTTCATTGTTGAGATTAAGAGTGTGAATCCCAATTTCAGGTTCAATATGACCGTTAGAGATCATCATCTGATCGAAATTGTTGGCGTCTTCATCGTCGGCAGAGATTGGCTGGTAATAGTCAGGACTGTCCTCTAGGTTTTCAGAATCGCTGTCGTCATTTTCTGCAAAAGGAAATTCATAAAGAAAATAAGAAATTGATGATGGAATAATGGAAGATTATTGTTGAAGAGGAATTTACCGAATTCGTTTGCAGAGATCGACATTGGTATTTTTCCCTCTTACTGAGAATCTGAGATTCAAAATATAGATAAAAAAAAAAAAGTGATATGAAGTTATGAACAGCAGACAGGAAATAAAAAAGTATAAAGTGCACCAGCCGGGAATCGAACCCGGGTCTGTACCGTGGCAGGGTACTATTCTACCACTAGACCACTGGTGCTTATTACCAAATATGCCTCACTTTATAAGACAAATCCATTCCAGACAAGGACTTATAACCATGGAATTGGTAGGCCAGTAAATAGATAACCGGATATCGGTCTTCCGTCCAGTTCCGTTCCAAAAATTTAGGCGATTATTAACTGTCAAGTTCTATGCATAGCCGTATACACAAATTTTAAAGTTGTAGTATTCGATAAATAAACTAAGTCACGCGATTACAGAGAAACGGCACCGAGACATAAACATTGATCTAAGCCAAGGTATAAACATGCCTTGTCATCATGTTTATATTGTGCTGAATTTTCCTACACCATAGCGCTTGTTCTAACAGTACACTCATATAATGTTACACATTACTAATTTGTGAACTCTAGTCTAGTTGTTCACACACCACCATTCAGTCTCTCACACATGTGCAGAGCTACAAAATGAGAGATAAATATTTAATATGAGGCCTCATTTTGTAAGCCCATTCGTTAATTAGCTCTCCAACTTATTTCTAAGAAGCCCAGTCAGCGTTCCATCGTCTGGTAATATTTATACTTCCATCATGCACCACTAATTTTGCTTCCACCATGCGCCATTAATTTCCGCGTCCAGTCCGTTAAATTTGCAGATTTGGAAAATACGTGCGAATCCAGTCCATAGACTTGCGGATTTATTGTCCACTATTGATACTCAAAAATGGATTAGCCCTTCTAGGGGATGGTCAATAGGTCTGGACTAAGGGTCAAGTGTGACTTGAGAAGTAAGGGATGGCATTTGTGTAATTAGTTTCTAAGAGGGGAGAAGAGAATTGTTATAACTAGGTGGTAGTAGTGCACATTGAAGGGATCCTCTTCTCTCCTTCCTCTCTCTCTTCTACATGGCTTTTGGGCATCATTTTCTTACTGTGATTTTGGCTAGGTCTATTCTAATTTCATCCTTACAAATCCGCCCGCAATTTTGCGGATGAAATCCGCGGGTCTGGACATTTTTCTCAACCCTACTAGAGAAGTCTCTACGCTCTCTTACTCAATAAGCACTCATCTTCACTTGTGATTAACCCACCGGGAACTTCTAGCCTAGTTTCCTAAGAAACCGTACTAGTGTTGATACTTAGAATTGGATTGGCCCATATACAAGTCTTAGCCCCAGGAAATAGTAACAAAAGGAAGCCCAGAAGATTAGGTAAAGGACTAAACTCTAAGAGGTGAAGGTGGTTTCTACATTTACTAGGCACTGGAAGGCATTTTAAAGGAAGGAATGAAGGAATTGTAAATAAGAGGGGATGAAAAGACACTTGTCAGGATTTTGGAGGGAGAAAACCAATACATATAGTAAGGATAATAGTACTTGGAGGGGGTCTCATTTCTTAGTTTTCACCTTTTGAGGAAACTTTCACATGGCTTTTAGGCTCTGATTCTAAGTATGTGGTCAGGATTGGATCTCCTTAATCTTACGCTATCAACAACTAGCTTAGCCTGCACAATTTTATGTACTATCTCATTTTTTTGTACTTCATGTTAGGAAAATCCATGGGCTTCCTATTTTGGCTCGTTTCCTTGTTAAGTTTTGTTACCTAATATAATTAGGAGTGAATTAGAAAAGGGTGATATACTTGGTGGCCAAGTTTATGTTCTCTATATATAGGACTAGAATTGTGGGTGTAGAGATATCCAACCTAGAAGAGTGGTAAAGCCTTGAGCTTAGGTTTTTGGTCTCTTTGTTAGGAAGGCTCGGTGCTACCGTGAAGGTCAATATTGGTGTGAGAGAAACTTGTAGAAAGAGGGTTTGGTGGTCTCTTCTAGAGTGTTTCTATGTTTCTCCTCTGTTATCGACAACTGTGAAGAAGGTGTAGAAGATAAGATATATGAGACTGGTTTGGAGTGGTTGAGAGAGTTGGTTTCTAAGGTTTCTCAATGGTGTCTCAGGTATGTCTTGGTAACTCTTCGGTTTAGGTCTTCTTGTGGGAGTTGTGTAGAAGCACATATAATTGGTCTTGATATAATAAAGTTTCTCTGGTGGTGTTGGCAGTGGAGTAGCCTGCAAAGGTGAAACACATATATCTTGTGTTGTGGTTGTGTGGTTGTGTGCTTGTTTATCTTTAGTCATTATTATTATTTCTCCGTGTAAGGTTCAAATCACCAACAGCCCTTTGTGATCATGTATTCTGCTGCGCTAGGGGTGCCAATTTCCCCAACACTTCATCTGACATTTGGAAATTCTCAAACTTGCTTTTAGCATCATACTTCTATTGCCGAATTCATATTTGACTTTGAGAAGTATGTATATAAACTTTTTCAACTCTTGTAAGTTGTTCAGCAACTCTTGTACGATCGGTTTTATCTAACTTACAAAAAATACCGGCCACGGTTAATATCAAGTCTTACGTTCTGGCATGGCTAAAATCTTGATATTAAGCTTTGACTTCTGATCAATAAAAAAAAAACTGTAATTTTGGATGGATCAGCTGGTGCACTATTGAGTGTTTGCCAAAGTCAAAACCATTGAAGCTAGCTTAAATGTAATAGTTCATTTTGGGCCACTTAACAATGTCGGTTTACCCTTTACATGAGCATATTTTGCAACAAGCTGACAGAGTTTAGTCCCAAGAAATTTTTGCATCACAGATCAAATTATGGGTCGCAGGGACTATTTAAAGCCACTAAGTAAGTTATTGGGGATGTATTGCAAGTCAAATGTGTTAAGATATGGTCAAGATATTATATGATCTTTACAATGTTGTGTATATATCTTGATAACTGCATTTATATTTCTTGCAGTGTATTACGTAGATATTGTTAGGTGTATTTGTTAGGCGTATCTTTTGTTGCCTTATCCAAAACCTGTAAACATGTATAAATCTGGCCTTTTGCTTATGAATGAAATACATCGAGTTAATCTCTCAACACAATAGAAATCTCTATGCTCATGTTTAACATGGCATCAAAGCTAGGAAAGATCTAACAAACCAGTTTTCCGCTGCAATACAATCTCAAGAAAACATTAGTCATCATCTCCTAATCAAATCAGTTCTTTCTCAAAGTGTAAACCCTAAAATCAGAAACATATATAATAATCATGTCAAGAGAAGATTTTCAACCTATCACAGTTCGGTTAGATGGAACGAACTACAATCACTAGTCTTTTCTCATGAGGAGTTTTCTTAAAGGAAAAAGCATGTGGAAGTATGTAGATGGTACAGAAAAATCTCCTACAGCAAGCAGTCCTGTTACCATAGCAACTGATGGCAAAAAAAAAAGAAGCAAAAGCAAAGTATCCAAAAGAAGAATGGGAGATTAACAATCACAAGATTCTCTCTTGGATTGGAAACACAGTTATCCCTTCTATAAGCATGCAACTCACTAGTTTTGAGGTAGCCAAAGATGCATGGGATTTTCTGTCAAAAAGGTACACTCAAATCAACTTTGCTCAGAGAAATAAACTTGAACAAGATATTAGAACCATGAAACAATCACATGATCAATCTGTGTCTGACTTTCATTCTGAGATGTGTTTAATCTGGAATCAATTAGCACTCATGGAACCAGTGTGGACCGTAGACTTAGAACTGTGGCAGAAATATAAAGAAGAAACACGTCTAGTTCAGTTTCTGATGGCATTGCGTGATGAGTTTGAGTCAGTTAGGGCATCTGTTATTCATCGCTCACCTCTTCCAACTGTAGAAGTTGCTCTATCTGAACTTATTACAGAAGAAAAAAGAAAAAGAATTACACCAGAGATATCAGGAGTGTTTTCTATGCCTTCTCGTCCCAATTCTAACTTTCCAAGAAACTCCAATGCCCCTGCACAACGTGATATGTCTCAATTTCAGTGTCACAATTGCAAGAATATTGGTCACTTTGCAAGAAACTGCAATCTCCCATCTGTTAATCCTTCACCAGCTGTGACAATACCAGACACACCCACAACTCAGTGTGGATATTGCAAAGAACTTGGTCACTAATCCAGATTCTGTACATCACCAACATCAAGAAACATGAGAAGAATCAATGGTAATGGAGGAAACAAATTTAGTGCACCAACCAAATTTATTGAAGCCCCAGTCTCTCCTGCACCTGCTACGTATGCATCAAACTCGTCTGCATTAGATGTACCCTCTAGTGGTAGTGGTTCAGTTGCGTCTGCACCAAACCTTGCTGATATACAAGAGATGATTAAACAAGCACTGTTAATTGGTAACAATTCTACACATGCATCTGCATTCTCTATTTCACCAGGTATTTATTCAACTGGATGGTTTCTCGACTCAGGTGCATCGAACCATATGACCTTTAATTCAAAGTTCTTTGAATTTCTTCATCTTATAGTCACTCCTAAGATTCACACTGCTGATGGATCAACAGTATCTGCAAGTCACATTGGATTAGTCAACAATTCAAATAATCTTCGTGTACCAGATGTGTTTCTTGTACTAAACATTACAATGAATCTTATCTCAGCTGGTCAATTGTGTGATCAAGGATATAACACATTTCTCTTTTCTTTTGGTTGTGCTATACAGGATCTCAAAACCAGGAGGCTAGTTGGGATAGGGCGTAAAGTTGGTCTGTATCCCCTTCAATCACTTGTCATTCCAGCTGAATCCAAAAGTCATGTAGGAGCTGCTACTTCTACCGCATCAGTTTTCATATCTCCATTCATGTCTTGGCATTCTAGATTAGGTCATGTTTCTTTCTCTCGTCTTTCCTATATGATCAATAAAGGCTTACTAGGAGACACTCAAATAGATAAGGAACCCAATTGCATCTCCTGTAAACTGGCTAAGCAACCAGCACTTCCTTTTAATATCAGTACCACTGTTTCAAAAGAACCTTTTGAACTTATTCATTCAGATGTTTGGGGTAAATCTTCTGTTACCTCAAAAGGTGGAGTACTATACTATGTCAGTTTTGTTGATGATTTTTCTCGTTACAATTGGGTCTATTTATTTACGTCAAGAGCAGAGTTTCTCAAAATATATGTTGATTTCTCTACCATGGTAAAAACTCAGTTTTCCAAAACAATTAAAACATTCCGTGCAGATCAAGGGGGGGAGTACATTTCCAGTCCTTTTCGAGAGTTTCTCAAAACTCAAGGCATTATTCTTCAACTTTCTTGTACTGAAACTCCAGAACAAAACGGAGTTGCAGAACGTAAACATCGTCATATCATTGAAACAGCCAGAACTCAGTTAATCTCAGCCTCAGTTCCTTCCAATTTCGGGGGTGAATCTGTTCTCACAGCAGTGTATACAATCAATCGTGTGCCAACAGCTGTTATAGGTGGTATATCTCCCTATGAATGCCTGTATGGAAACAAACCTAACTACTTTGAGCTTAAAACATTTGGCTCAACATGTTTTGTTCTTTTACCTGAACGAGAAAGAAACAAACTTAGTCAGAAGAATGTCATATGTGTTTTTCTTGGGTATGGAATTGAGCAAAAGGGATATCGTTGCTATGATCCAGTTAGTTGCAAACTGCGCATATCACGTCATGTTACGTTCTGGGAAAAAAATTCCATTTTGGTCCCTTCCAAATAGTAAGTCATCCACTTTTGAAGAATTTTCGTATATAAATCCTTTTTCCTTAGAAATCACCAGCTCCTCAGCGCAATCAAAAGTACACCTTGAGAATTCTGATACACTCATCTCTCATGACATTGACCACTCTACGACTCAACCTGACAGTGAAACTCTGGAACGAGATCCTGATCCCGAAGAGCATGTTTTGCCACCTCGTCATCGAAAGCCACCGGCTAAGTATGCAGATTATCATTGCTCTTTGTCCTCTATCTTGTCATTTTATGAACCAAAAACATACAGAGAAGCAGCAGCCATTCCAGAATGGCAAGATTCAATAGGAGATGAATTGGATGCACATGCAGAAGCAGGGACATGGGAAATGGTTGATCTTCCTCCTGGAAAATCAGTTATTGGGAGCAGATGGATCTACAAAGTTAAAACCAAGTCAGATGGTGAGTTTGAACGACGCAAAACACGAGTTGTTGCAAAAGGAAATACGCAGGAGTATGGGGTTGATTATGAAGAAACATTTGCACCAGTAGCTAGAATGGCCAAAGTGCATACATTACTTGTTGTTGCTGCAGCACGACAATGGGGGCTACATCAAATGGATGTCAAAAACGCTTTTCTTCATGGTGAGTTACAAGCGGAAGTGTACATGCAACCTCCTCATGGCCCAAATCAGGTATGCAAGCTTCGTCGGGCATTATATGGACTCAAACAAGCACGAGGTGCTTGTTTGAGAAGTTCAACAGTGCAATCCTTCAGTATGGCTTTACACAGAGTTATGATTCAGCTATGTTCACTAGATCAACAGACAAAGGGATTGTTATTCTTCTCTTGTATGTTGACGACATGGTTATTACTGGTAGTGACACACAAGGTATTGCTGATCTCAAATCATATATCAGTGACTGTTTTAAGATAAAAGATCATGGATCTTTAAGTTATTTTCTTGGCATTGAAGTTGGCACATCCTCCACTGGCTATTTCATATCACAAGTGAAGTATGCATCTGAGATTAAACAACGTGCTGGGTTGTCTGACAACAAGGTGACTGACACACCTCTTGAATTGAATGTCAAATACAATCCTACAGATGGTACTTTGTTACCCAATCCAACTATGTATCATCAATGGGAGTCTTAATTATCTGACTATCACAAGACCAAATATAAGTCATGTAGTTCACATAGTCAGCCAGTTCATGTCCGCTCCAAGATCTACTCATTATGCAGCTGTTCTCAGAATTCTACGATATATCAAGGGGTCTCTAGATCAAGGTTTGTGTTTTTCATCCAACTGTTACCTCACACTTCGAGCTTACTCTGATTCAGATTGGGCTGGGGATATTACTGATAGAAAATCCATTACGGGATACTGTATGTTTTTGGGTGACTCATTGATTTAAGAAGCAAACTGTGGTATCTCGATCTAGTGCTGAAGCAGAGTATAGGGCTCTTGCTCACACCACGTCTGAACTCATTTGGATACGATGGCTCCTTGGCGATATGGGAGTTCACATTTCTACGCCTACACCTTTGTATTGTGATAACAAGGCAGCTATTCAGATAACTCACAATGATGTTTTCCATGAACGTACAAAGAACATTAAGATAGACTGTCATTTCACACGACATCATTTTAAGAAAGGAACAATCATTCTTCCGCATGTCAAGTCAGAGTTTCAAGTGGCAGATCTTTTCACCAAGACACATTCTGCTGCTCGTCTTCGGTTCTTAATTTCCAGACTCAAGATGTGTTCTCCACCACCTTGAGTCTAAGGGGGGTGTTAAGATATGGTCAAGATATTATATGATCTTGAAAATATTGTGTATATATCTTGATAACTGCATGTATATTTCTTGTTGTGTATTACGTAGATATTGTTAGGTGTATTTGTTAGGCGTATCGTTTGTTGCCTTATCCAAAACATGTAAACATGTATAAATCTGGCCTTTTGCCTATGAATGAAACACATCGAGTTAATCTCTCAACACAATAGAAATCTCTATGCTCTTGTATGACAAAATGAGCAGCTGAAATACTAAATACGAAAGGTGTGTAGGATTATTAATTAGAGCCATAATAATGCGTGTTAAGATGAGCTATAATTTTGTTGTGCCCATCTTATTCAGATACTTAAAATGACTAATGTCAGTCACTCTCGGATTCAGTTGGTTTGAACATAGTGTAAGATGTAGACTTGCACAATCAAAGTGTACGTAAGACAGATTTACATTGTAGTTCCATTTATCTTCTGTCTAAACCCCACTTTTAAGCTAATAAGGAATTATCAATACCAATTAATACATCTTTTGAAATTATTCGCTCCTTCTTGAGACTTAAAACACGTACGTGCCTATCAATTTTCTTAAACTTTTTCGGGAGGAAAATAGTTCCACTGCAAATAATAACCTTACAAAGAAAGATAGTAGCAGGAGAGTATTTCTAACTTCAAATTGGTGCATTTAATCTGAGATGTAGATCCCTCACCCAACCAAGTGTATATAAAGATGATGCACTTGTGTTTGTAAGTTCATCACTGTACATTCTTATTACTCTAATAAAACTCTCACGTTCAATCAATCAAAAAAAATGTTGCCAGCCGCAAGAAGAGGATAGTATCATAAGAAAACAGAGGATGAAGAAAGAGCTCTCCGACAAGCATATCGAGGTCCGTGAACTTACATCCTCAAGCTTTAATATTATTTTACTTTAGATCCTCACATTTTAGTATATTAGTATTATATGTGTATCAATGACTCTTTTCATATATTAATGTTAATGTTATACATTCCTTTTCAGAGAATTCTGTTTCAAACAAAGCGCAACGGGAACAGATGATACGCGATTATCCAGCATTAAGAAACTTAAACGAAAGACAAATATATGACTTTTTTCGAGCAGAAGACGAGAGAAAACGGAAAGTAGCACGAGAAGCTAGAGAGGCCAGAGCAAGGCAAGCGCGTGACAGACAAAACGACCAAATGATCGCAAGGATAGATCAACAACCTATGATGTTTGGTGAGATGTTTCATGTCGAAGACGGTGGAGATAGGGAATCGACGGGAAGTAACGATTCGCACACAATATAATTGATAATTAAGTCCTTGCAGTGAGTGTGATTCCCCTCGTTAAACTCTGCCAAGGTCTTATTGGGGAAGGGTTTGATCCTAAAGCTGGTCAGCCTCATGCTGAGGTATAAAACTCAAACTTAGTTGATTTTTATAGTTTTTGAATTTTTCTAGATTTTTGTGATTTTTGTGATGTTTGTGATTTTTTTGTTGTCAGGTTTTTGCATTGAGGGATGCTGGTGATATGGATGAGAATCCAACTGCATATGTAAGTTTAGAACCTTGGTTTACTGGTGATATGGATGAGAATCCAACTGCATATGAGAATCCACCATTCCCATAACAACTCGATTCACTTTATCTTAAGTTCCTGATATATATCCAGACTCAAGATGAATTCAGTACCATCATTTTAAGTTGGTATAGGAAAGCATAATCATAAATGCAAAAACTGAACCTTGGTTTTTTCAATGAACTTTGGCAGATTCAGTTCACCATTGCAAGTGGAAGTATTTTTCCAGTAAGTTGTGTGAAAGGGGTTAAAGTCGATTTTAGTTGAGAGAGCTCAAAGTAAGTGTAAATACAACAAGAAAAGATAATAGGATGTACTGCAACTAGTTTAGTGTCTATTCCAAGAGTTGTTTCTGCAACATCAATTTTTCATTTACTCTTTTTATGCATTCGGTTAACATGCAAGTGTTGAAATCTCGCAACAATTAAAGAAGATGTTAGATTTATCAGTAATAATAATAAGGAAAATACTAAATCTCAAACAAACCCTAAGCACTTCTATGAGTCGCCTGTACAATAAATTGCCCATAACACAATAGCTCGCGGGTACACTCAAGGAGAGTGATGTTATACCCCTACAACGAGGATGTGTCCAGGATAAAACTGCCCCGATGTGTGAATGTCAGCACAACAATCAACACCCAATCATGAACTTAGCTACGGAGGGAGGAAGGAAAAGAATGAGAAGAGGGGAAAAGACAACAAGATAGTAGCTGCGTCTGGGATTATTAGAGAAGAACAAAACGTCTTGTATTTATAGTAAATGCTATTAGCGTTTACGCCTAAGGTTTACATGCAAAACAATTTTCGATCACTTCTAAAACAAGAAGAGAAAAATTAATCATCAAGAAATCGCGAAAACGGAATTTACCCGAAATAAGACTTATCTCCACTGCATGAAGATATTCTCCCATTAATAAATTTTGGTAAAAATATTTTGTAAAACAGTAAAAATATTTAAGGCGGTTAAGGTACGTACTTGGTTGACTCGCACAAATGTGCTTTGGGCGCAAGGGATAACATTGTCTTTTCCACCCCCACCCATAAGAGTAGAAAAGGTCCTTACTCATATTGTGGCATTCATCTCTAGTTTTAACCCATATGAGACTAAAGGAAATCACATTTCATTCACTCAAGAAAATGAGCAAATATCCTAATGACCCTTAGGTAACAAGATCAATTCACACCAAGACCAAATAAAAAAAATAATTAAAACCCCATTTTCTCCAACACCAAGTGGTTTAATGCTTCCTTAAAAGAGTTAACAAGGGAGATGTACCGCTATTTGGGATTCTATTGTGGAAAAATTCCACAAAAAACTCGCCATATGGAAACGAAGATTTTTCACCAAGGATGGCAGAGTGACTCTTATCAAGTCTACTCTCTCTAGTCTGCCCATATATTATCTGTCTATATTCCCAATTCCAGCAACAGTAGAAAAGAAGCTAAACAAGATAATGAAAGACTTCCTCTGGGGTTCAACTGCTGACAGGAAAAGAATCAATTGGGTGTCTCAGAAGTAGTATGAGAAAGAGCTCAATATTCTGCTTTAGCACTTGACCGAGATACAACAGTCTATTTCTTACTCCTCCAAGATATACGTGAATCTCCCAAGAATAAACAATACCCTGTAATGGACCGTCGATCAGTGACATCCCATGCCCAATCCGAGTTTGAATATGCTCTAAGAATAAGATCAGAGTTGGATGAAAACTGCAATCCCTGATACAATGCTCCCTTGAGATAACGTAGTATTCGAAGAACATCAGCAAAGTGAGTGGATCGAGGTTCATACATGAATTGGCTTACAATGTGAATTGCATGACTAATGTCAGGCCTGGTAATAGTTAAGTAGTTCATATTTCCTACTAACTGTCGATATAATGTTGGATTGGGTAGAAGAATCCCATCTGCAGGACTGTGTCTTAGATTTACCTCAAGTGGAGTGTCTACAACTTTAACATCAATGATACCAGACCGCAGAATGATTTCGGAAACATACTTATCTTGAGACACAAAGTAACCATCCTTTGATTTGCTTACCTCAATACCAAGAAAATAACTTAATGGACCAAGATCCTTCATCTGGAAGCATGAACTCAGATGAGATTTTAGATTTTTGATACCTTCAATATAACTACTAGTAATAACCATACCATTTACGTACAAGAGAAGAATAACAGTCCCTTTGTCGGATTTTCGTGTAAACATTGCTAAATTATAGTAACTTTGTGTAAAACCATATCGAATAATTGCACTACTGAATTTTTCAAACCAAGCACGAGGTGCTTGTTTAAGTCCATAGAGTGCACGACGAAGTTTACACACCTGAGGGATGCTGGTGATATGTAAGTTTAGAGAATGAGCAAGAAGGAGGTCGCATGTATACTTCTTGTAATTCACCATTCAGAAACGCATTTTTGACATTCATTTGATGTAGTTCCCATTGTCGAAAAACAACAACAATAAGGGTACGAACAGTTACCATGCGAGCAACATGAGCAAAAGTTTTCACATAGTCTATATTCTTGTGTGTTTCCCTGAGCAACAACACGAGACTTGCGTCGATCTAGACTTCCATCTGACTTATTTTTGGCCTTGAATACCCATCTGCTCCCTACAACAGTTTTTCCAGGCGGGAAATCTACCATTTCCCATGTTAGAGCTACTTCATGAGCATCTAATTCATCCCTCATTGAATCCTACAATTCAGGTATTGTTGCAGCTTCTCTATAACTTCTTGGTTCATACAGAGACATAATTGGTGTCCGATACGTGTTGCATAAACAGGACAAATGCAGATGATAATGGTATTGAAGTTCAGAGAAACATCTAAAACAAAAATATGACAAGATCAAATCAAAACTAGTTCTGAGTAGTACTAGTAGTAGAATCGGGTTGTTGTTGATGTCGTCTCAAGTTCCTGAGTTGATCAATCCAGCGATCATCAGGAACTTGATTGATCCAATCCGGTACAAATCCTTGAAATGAAATCCCACGCATAGCATCCATGATTCGGTTCGAGTTCTCAGGTGTCAACGGAGCGTTCCGCCGATTCTCATCTTCCATAAAAGCTCTTGAAATCTCTGAATCTGTAGCTTCTTCTTCTTCAACAACCGTCTCTTCTTCTTCTTCTTCTTCTTCTTCTTCTTCTTCTTCTTCTTCTTCATTGTTGAGATTAAGAGTGTGAATCTCAATTTCAGGTTCAATATGACCATTAGAGATCATCATCTGATCGAAATTGTTGGCGTCTTCATCGTCGGCAGAGATTGGCTGGTAATAGTCAGGACTGTCATCTAGGTTTTCAGAATCGCTGTTGTCATTTTCTGCAAAAGGAAATTTATAAAGAAAATATGAAATTGATGATGGAATAATGGAAGATTATTGTTGAAGAGGAACTTACCGAATTCGTTTGCTGAGATCGACATTGGTATTTTTCCCTCTTACTGAGAATCTGAGATTCAAAATATAGATAAAAAAAAAAGTGATATGAAGTTATAAACAGACTACACAGAAGAGGTGGAGCCTTGGAGGAAACTGGGTGAACGGGAAATAAAAAAGTTTAAAGTGCACCAGCAGGGAATCGAACCCGGGTCTGTACCGTGGCAGGGTACTATTCTACCACTAGACCACTGGTGCTCGTTGGCAAAGATGCCTCACTTTATAAGAGAACCCCAGGCAAGGACTCATAACCATGGAATTGGTATGCCATAAACATGGAAAGTTATGCATGGAAGAATTCTCGAAATCTTTGTCTGTTACCGGGTACACTTGGTATGACAACTTAAAACCCGGGAGTATCGCGACATGGGAGGAGATGGCGTTTCTGTTTCTTAAGAAATTCTTTTCCGCTAGGAGACGGGTGACTACGGTTGATTTGGACGAACATCAATGGGAATCGACGAGATCCCATGAAGTATATCACGAGGTTCAGGAGTCACGCACTCGAGTTGAGTGAAGACGTGCCGGAAGACAGACCACTAGCGGATTTTGCCTGTTTAACGACTGTTGGGTTTTTTTTTTCACCCGATTACGACACTTTACATCAGTAGTATAATGGGTCGCATCTGGACCGTGTTATTTTTGTACGACACACGACATGGGAAGCAAATTAACGACGCGCATTAACTGTAGTACCTAAACGACTGTTAGGGTCAGTCGTATCCTTGATTTTGACTATTAAAAAAAATGGAATCAGCTTTGGCTGAATTTCTTCAGTCAGAAGTTGATTCCATCTGTCTCACTCAAATTAAATTCAAATTATATTGAAATAAAACTCTAATTCAAAAAGTTCATAAATTCAAATGAGATTCTAATTACACTGAAATGAAACTCAAATTCAACAAATCACTCAAATAAAAGTGAAATGAACTTCAATTCATAAATTTAAAAGACAATTAAAATAAAAATTCAATGTATTGATTAGGTTCAGATTCATACACAAAGGATTTAAATCCTGAGTTTATAAAATCACAAGGCTTAACTAAAACGTTATAACCTTAAAGACTTGCAAAGTCTACAAAATTCAGTTGTCCGTTAAGAATGTACAAACCAAAACTATCTCAGCAAGGGTATACCGGCTTTCTCTCCTTGCTGATCACCAAGAAGGTTTTTGATGATATCATAATCACCTGGTAAACATTATCGGAAAAGAAAGTGTCAGGCAAAAAAAAAGTAGACAATAACATGACAATAACATGTATCTCAACTTAAGAAAACAACTTAGGTTACATGACGAAAGATTTTCAACGATAATTGATGTTGTAAAGTAACAACACAAGTTTGTTATGCTGATTCCTGCGCCAAAACTGAAGTTGTGGCATTTCACTACTGAGCAATATAATAGTAAGTCCTAACCAAGTCAGAGGGGCTTTATTATCTGTTGAGTTTAACTCGCACATGCTTCCGAAGAATGTAAGATCATAGAACTCAGGCATTCCACAGTGAATATATACATAAATCTGAATATCTCAACAAAAACTCGCAAAGGTATGGTGACTTACGATAAAAACATTGGGATACTATCCGTTCTCTCCAAGCTATACAGTAATACCCATGTCTAGATTTCAAGTAATCTACCACGAGATCCACGGTTCCAAGATGCTCTCGCGCGTTTCCCTGCCCTGTGTACACTTTAAACTTGGGAGACGTGTAGTCAGATGGGAACTTGTAAGCAACGACCTCCTTTGTGTATGGTGGGTCGAGGGAGCTATATCCATGATCCTGTTTTGTCACACGGTAGTTTTCCTCGATGTACTTAGCCAAATCTTCCTCAGAGATTTTTCCACTTGACGCGCTAGGATTCATCATCTCTGGTTGGGCTTCCTTCGCAATAGCGGGTGTAAGCTTTCCGGGGACAATTCCGGTGATGTTTGGCTCATTAACAACTCCGTCGACCGGACCGACACTTCCCAGAGTGGCCGCGTCTTCCTTTTGTTGTATTAAAGCCAACAATCGATGTTGTCTCTTTGCGTGCGCTTCAAACTCTTGACGCATGTCATCTAAGATCAAATTTTGTGCTTCATTCATAACAGATGGTATGACTCCTCCCTTACTTCCCTGTGTCAGTGCCGTTTGCGCGCTCGGGATTCCCATCGACACCCTTTCATTTACTCTTGTGTCCCCAGTATCACTATCCGTCGACTCGTGTTCTAGTAAAACATAATCCCCTGCTGGTTCGGTGACCTGCTCGACATTCTTCCTTGGCGCGCTCGGTATGTCTCGCGCTGAGTGCATTCCGCTGGACTAGAGATCGGTCTCCCGGTGTGGTCGCCAACTGTGAATGGGGTAATATATAGATCCGATCCGACTCACAGAGGTAGCGATTCTCTCTCTCTCTCTTTTTCTCTTTTTCTCTCTCTTCTCAAGGGAAATGGTCCAACTTCCAAATTAGCCTCCCTAATGGTCTCATTAGGGTCTTATTTATAGAGATCCTCTTTCAATCCTTGATCGCCATGTGTCCTCTTGAACACTTATCCACATAATTGCATTCCTTATCTTTTAGATCTCTTTAAACCTTTAGCCCAAGCCCTTTTCCATTCTTCAAATGGGCCCTAATAGATACCTCTTAGACCCATTAGACCTTGATGGACTTTGGGTATCCACACAATGCTACTTCCAATGCTACTTATTTATGGAGAGAGAAATATCATTCAGGGAATAGACCACGCTTTTCGTAGAAGTAGCACTCCCTAAGCCACAAAATGGACTAGTAAATTGTGAGTCTGATGTTGATGGTCCCACTCGTTCAGAATCGATAGGCAACATATATTTTACTTCGGGTTTGGTGGAACCGGGTTGCTGTTGTTTGGACTACACTATTCCTAGTGGGCCAATTTCTTCGGTATGTCTTAGAAGAAAACAATGGGTAGAAGGTAGAAGGCTGGCGAAGAATTCGTGTCTTTTACACTGTTTGAAAGAATCTCCTCTGAGTCTGAAATCAATTCCAGAAGCATCGATGAAAGATGAGGCGAAGCTGGCTTCTAGAGTTGAAGATACTTATAGCAAATCAAGTAGAAATGTTTCAACAAACTGTTTTCATCCTTCCGTTAATCATCCTATCTCAGAGGCTGAAGGATTGAGGAGGTTGAAAATGTTGGCTGGTGATTTTAGTAGATGTGGGTGTGTCATTCATGCAAACAGCTGTGGAGTTGCAGCGGCTAATGAGTAATGCAATTCAAGGTAAAGAAATCCATTTATCCGAAATATTGGAGTGGGACAGCCTTGAGGCACTGTAGGTGTTTGTTGTTTTGCTTAAGAAGGTCAAATATTAGTTATCAATGAAGATAAAACTCATTTCGTGGAATGTCCGTGGCCTCTCTCACCCCGATAGGAGGTATGAACTTAAAACTTTAATTCGTATGTGGGAACCAGACATCGCTTGCTTTCAAGAAACAAAAGTTAGTGACTGAAATAGGAGAAAAGTCAAAGAAGTTTGGGGAAATAATCAGTTCAACTGGGTTGCTTTAGATGTTGTTGGTAGGTCTGGTGGCATTCTAATTGTCTGGAACTCTAGGTCTATTGAAGTTGATGATAGTCTTATTGGCGCTTTCTCTGTGACTATTAGATGTAAGTTAAAAGATGATACAATATGGTGGAATTTAATATCTGTTTATGGTCCAAATATTGATCTTTTTTATGAACAATTTTGGATGGAGTTGTATGATGCAACAATGTTTTGGGGAGAGGCGGTGGTTTATTGTGGTGATTTCAATGCTACTAGATATAGTTTCGAAAGAACGGGCGATCAAAGTGTTACAAATCATATGACTTCCTTTGGGCAGTTCATTAGTGATCTTGGTCTTATTGATCTTCCACTTGTTGGATCAAGGTTTACTTGGAGTAGAAATGACAGTATGATTCGCATTGATAGGTTTCTTATCTCTAATGATTGGGAAGATCACTTCTTGAGACTAGAACAACTGGCCCTTGTAAGACCTTTCTCCGACCATTGGCCACTTGCTCTTATCTCTGAAGGTGAAGACTGGGGTGCTTCTCCGTTTCGTTTCGAAGAAATTTGGTTCGAGGACCAATAACTCTCTGAACATAGAAGTGACAGGAACTAGGGCAATATAATACATTCCGACAATCAAAAGTGTGACAGTGCAGAAACACCAAAATCATAGTCGATGCTGGCTCTGTTGAAGAATTTACGTGGCAAATCTGCAAATAAACACCAAAAGCAGTATTATTTATTTTTCAAAAGTTATTTTTAGTAAATAAATTTATAATAACAATTAAAAATTAAAAAATTAATTTTTTTACAAATCTGTAATTATAAAGTAACGATTTGACTTTGACCGTTGGTTGACTGATGGTCAAGCGACCCAAATCCTAAATCGGACAAATTTACTACCCAAATCCTAAAGTCGGTCAAAATTTACGACCCATTTACAAAATTTCTCATTTATTTATGGTAAGCATCCTAGATGGACGCAAACCTCCTTCTGAATAAGGACAACAAATTTTGTCACAAGCAACCACAAAAGATCTACGAACAAGAGAAACACCCGACCAAATAATTTTTGCTATAGCTCTTTCACATTGCCGAATAAACTTCAGAGGTTATTTATAGACAGCTATATTGTGAAGTGAATATCTCGCAATTACCGATTTAACAAGAACCACTCTATCTTGGAAAGAAAGCAACTTACCCTTTCAACCAGCCAATTGGTTCTTTATTATATTAATCAACCACATTACAAATATGATTATATTTAATTGCACCCAGCATTACTTTCACTCCCAAATACTTGTCTGGAACAGAAGCCAAACCCATACCAAGGAAATCCACAATCAATCTTCTTCTGCCAAGAGAACCTCCTCCAAAATAAAGCTTGCTATTTTGTCTACTAACGGTTTGACCCGAAGCATTACGATATTTTTCAAGCAACTCAACTAAATTTCTCATGCTTTTCATATTACCTTTGCAAAAAATTATATATCATCAGCAAAGAATAAATGAGTGGGAGAAATACCTTTTCGAGTCACCATATGCGTCATCTTGCCTTCACTAAAGAGTTTAGAAATATTTCTACTCAAAACATCTTCAATCAGCACAAAAATCAAGGGAAATAACGGGTGTCCTTGCCTCAATCCTCTATCAATAGTAAAGAATCCCTCGTGACTCCCATTAACTAGAACAGAAATTCTAGCCGAACGAAGAATAGAGAGAATCCAAGCACACCAAGAATTCGAAAACCCATACCTTCTAAACACCTCAATGACAAAGTTCCAACTAACCGTGTCAAATGCTTGAGTGATGTCTAGTTTCAAGCCCAAGTTTTCATCCTTTCGTTTGATATCTATTTCATTCACTAATTCAGATGCCAAACTAATATTTTCGTAAATAATATGCCCCTTCATGAAAATAACCTGCTCATCAGAAATTAAATTTCCCAAGACTCCACCTAGTGTCATAGCAAGAATCTTGGTGAAAATCTTTAAAGAAAAACTTACTCAAACCAATAAGTCTAAAGTCCTTAAGAGATTTAACACCTTTTATTTTTGGGAGAAGAAATTCTTTTGCTGCCAAAAAAAAAAAAAAAAAGTCATCCTTGATAACGGCAGGGTTATCTGGAAGATTAATCGAAGAACTGAAGACGAACGAAGAACAAATGATAATATCCTCCTTCAGCAAAAAGGTTAGTCATCTACACATCGTGATTCCAGTGGTCCTCTACTCTGAGCTGAACGATTACTCAAATCGAAGCTTGATGAGTGTTAATATATTCGACAGTGTCTATGAACTCTCTTCTCTTGAGTTTGATGACCTGAAAGCATTTCAACATAGTCTTCTTCTCATACTCCATTAATGTTTTACTCGAACCAATTCAATACAAGTTCTTAGGAACTTTGTATTATGAATAGTTCTCATAGTGAATGGCTTTATGAAGTTAATCTTCATTTCCTGAATGCTTGCACGTATATCGATAAGGATTTATCAATCCAACTATATTGTGCATTCAGAGTGCAAGTGATTTCATCACAAAGCAACAAAGCCAGTTTCTAGTTTTTCTGGAACTAGAATCAAACACTATGAGTAAGGAATCGATTATTATTGCTAGGTATCGAATTCCTATGCTTGGAATCGATCTCCTCTAGTAGGAATCGATCTCCAGAAGCTAGGATCGAATAGCATTGGCTAGGTATCGATTTCCAAAGCTAGGATTCGATTTCCTTTATTGGGAATCAATCCACTATATCTTGGATCGATTACCACATGGTGCATTCGATTTCCCTTAGTTAGGAATCGATTTCTGCTTCTAAATATCGATCTCCTAATGGTAAAGATCGAACACCAATAGATGGAAACCAATTTACCCAAGTTGGATATCTATTGCACTTGTTTGTAATCAATCCACTTTAATTGGGAATCGATTTTGCTAATGTGTAATCAATCTCCTTGGGTCGTATTCGATTTCCCTAACAAGGAATCAATCTGCCACAACAAGGAATCGATCTCTCTATATTAAAAACGGTTCCCTTGTCCACAATTCATTTCTGCACTTGTAAAATGCATTGTTAGACTATTCATCAATCATACTATGTGCTTCAATGATCAATTCGTGTAAGTATGATTTTGGTTCAACATGATCGTGAACTTGTGTATTCACTAAGAGTTAATTATATGACACAATAAGGCATTACATTCGAATTGCGACAATGTTCTATTTCTTAGATAAATTCGAATTGGTTCATTCCTTCCACCTAGATGATTCCATTCTTATCTTCTGGAATCTATGAACAAGTTAACGACAACATTTAAAGCTTGTGTTGTCATTATGTTAACTTTGGAAGAAGTACTTGATAAATAACACTTTAATGTCAATAGGCAATTTCGGTTTTGTCCCAGAAACCGAATGCTTTTTAGAACGGTTCTACGGAATGCTATAGAATAAGTATCAAGTAAATCAAATGCGCAATAAATGAAACTATGTTTTCATTTATTGTTTTAAGCATTTGAAGTCAAAGGAAGTAAAGTACGCATTAAATGTCATTAATGGAGAATTGAATGCTCATTCAATTCTCACTAATGTTTCGTAACATTCCTTTGGCAAAATATGCCTTGGTCGAAACACTATATAAAGGAGATGCATTTCCCCTTTCAAGCTTTGTCCTTCGAACATTTCTTTTGTTAGAATATTAACTAGAGTTCTTCGAGTTTATCTCGCTGTTAACAAGTTGAGTTTGGAAACAGCTTCCAACTAGATCAGAAGCCTAGGAGCTATCATATTGATAGTACTCTGACCTGTTCCATATCTAAATTGAACAACCTTGTTTATTGTATGTCAACGCTCTTCTGATATCATTAACACTCAAGGTTGCTGTGTTGTACAATTTCTGGACTAGACTTCTATCAACCTGAGTTTGTAAGAGAGACGCTGATTTCGTGTGCCAAACCTATAGACTCTAGAAGGGAATCTAGTTATTTATTTGGATTTATTATTATTGCTTAGTTTCTTGATTATTCCTCAAGAATACATTTGTATCCATTAAGACTTGATTGAATCTGGAACAAAAACAAGGAGTCTATTTGATTAATATCATAGACTGAACAACCTTGTTCAATATCAAGGAGTTTATTAAGATAAACGAAAGAACCTTGACTGATATTAAAAGAACCACACATTGATAATTGTGTTCTTTGGTTGAATGCCATTTATTAAATTTTACATCCACCGATTGTATACTTACTGGTTTTCCGAATTTTTGGGCTTAATTAATCGGTCATTTTAGAATGTATTATTAAGTTAAGCGATGATTATTTAATATTCGGTGAATGTGCTAGTCAAGATTTTAAAAAGCGATAGCGTAACGCGATACGCTCTCGCAACAAAGTGTAAAACGAAAGCGCAACTTCACAACATATATATAGTCAAATAAGTATAATGAAATCTAATAGTAATACACAAGAATATATATAGAAGAATTATCTTCCTTCTGTATTTAGATCAAATGAGACAGCCTATTACGATAATCACACTATATACTTTCTATACTTAAGGCAGAATAATTATCTTCTTTCTATATTTAATATATACTTGCATTTAGTTGACATAAATGATATATATATATATCAAATGAGTATAATGAAATCTACTAATACAAAAGAATATAAGATAGGAGAATTATCTTCCTTATGTGTTTAGATCAAATGAGAAAGCCTATTACGATAATCACACTATCTGCTTTCTATACTTAAGGCAAAATAATTATCTTCTTTTTATATTTAATATATACGTGCATTTAGTTTGATATAAATGATTAAATTATTTTAGTATATTGATAGAATCAATCACATGTTTCCATATATTGAAAGCATAAATCACCTCCGATTAAAAAAGATTTGAAAATGATTTTATTTTCAATAAATATCTCGCCCTTTAATATCTTTCTGCCTCCTTCTAAGTTTTCTTCTTCACCGTCTTTGCGCTTCCTTCCTTATTCAATGTCCATTAATGTTTTTTTTTTTCACTAAACCAAATTACAAAGCGATGCTCTAGGAGCGCCTTGGGCCTGAAGTGAAAAAAGTGCGGGCCTCAAGGCGTGCTTTTTAAAACACTGGTGCTAGTCTTTATTCTCCAGTTTGTTTTCTTATTTTTTTATTGTAGGTGCAGAAAATGCCTTAAGCCAATTTATAAGAACTTAAGGAA